>CAWVQM010000587.1:10000-13650 GCA_963932345.1 Ophion ventricosus | reverse complement strand
CCGTGACTTGTGGCCACGGGCCAGTCTCGTGGACTTTGTATCGATGTGGAAAAAAAGAAAAACTAAACAACCAAACGGAAGTCTTCATCTGTACGAGTGGTGCACTGGAAGGAAAAATCTTTTGACATCAACTAGATGCGTCTATTTGTTTTAATTTTTTTTTTATTGACTAGATTTTTCGTTGAATCAAACTTTTTCCTATTGCGCTTCATTATTAAAATTATTTATTTTTAATATATTTATTTATTCAAATAAAGGTCTGTTCAATATCGTCTAATAACTAAATATTTTATTTATTCCTAATAAATCTGTGATTTGGATTTATCTGATAATAATTTTATAAGACAAAAGAGACAGATGGAAAAATGGTACACGATTCAGTCTCTCAAAAAATCTCACGGCTTTGTTTTTATTAGAAGACTGTTGTAACGTTCTGCAGTTGAGGCAAAAGGGTTAGTCTTTCTATACATAAATAGTCGCGCCTGTTAATAAAAGGCACGACGACACTATTCTTTTTTTTTCTCAAATAACAGCCTTGTTAGTGCAGAAAAAGGAAAAATAAATTCACTTTTTTTTCACCGCACTTTTGTGTCATGAACCTATATTCCTTTCTCGTATTAATGCGATATATCGTGTTTTATCTTCATTTATTTTATTTGAATATATTTAATATTTAAAAATAACAGCTTGAACAAATAAATATATATTTAAAACAAATAGGGTCGTATTAGGCTGTGAGACAAGGAAAAAAACCTATTCGATTTAAATAGATCCTATTTAAATTGAATATATATTTTTTTTTTTGGTAGTGTGTGATGTGTGGCAGCAGATTTAGCGAAAAAGAAATAAATTAAATAATGACGGCATGGTCAACTTTGATTATCAATTTTTCCTATTTTTCTGAACATTCTAAGAGTTATATTGGGTCTATGGATAATTCCGTAGCGAAAATCGAGTAATTTCTACGTAGAATAGTTACCAAAAAAAGCACTGTTAGATCAACTAAGCGCTCCCCCCCCCCCAGTCTAAATTTATAGCCTCCTCTGATAACTCGCAGGACCAATTGATTTTCCAATGGAAAGGCCGCCAGTGTCCGGTGAACATTTCAAACACCGTTTGTCGAGTTCAGCGTCATGAAGAGGCCTCTATTTGGTCCAGTGTAGCCTCTCTTAGTCCTCCGAAACCTTTTTTCGACCCCTAGTTTCAGTGAAACGTCTGGAACACAGGCCTGCTGTGCATAACCTGCTTTCGATCTCAAGTCCGTTGCCTCGATCCCACCTAACCTGCTTTTAGTCCAAATTCGATATCTCCTCTATCAACACTCCGTTGGGGGCCTGATCGGTAACCCGCTCGATGACGAAATAAGTAGGTTTTCGCTGAATGGAGGGTCCGGAAGGTCTGCAGTGCGCCTACAGTAGGCTGAGGGCCCCCCCCCCCTTTCGGGCAAGTAGGTTCTGCAGGAGCGCTCGAAGTAAGCCCCCCCCCACTTGAACTTGCAGATTCATGAGGAGTTTATCACACAACAGTTCGAAACGTTGGAAGCATTAGAGATGATTCAAAAGCAAAGATATTGGATGTCGTACTTTTTTAAAGTTCGAGCAGAACTTCCTCAAGGCCTCCTCAAAAAACGGGCATATTTCGTGATTTTTTTTTCAGCGAAACCATAAAATAAATCGGATTACAAAATAGGGGTTTTATTATACACGTAATTGACTATACAAAATTATTTTTTCACAGCGATACATGTCAAATGGCGACTGTGCAGCATTTTTCCGATGACGCCTCTATTCTGGAAGGTCAACCGCCGGACCAACAGCTCCTACAATTTTTGAGTAATGATGAGACACCAAAGTTTTTCCGATATATATAAGAATAGCTCTAGACGTACGTAGGAATTTTTTGATATATTGTTTTTTGTCAAAATGGCGCGTTTCTAAAACAAAAAGTATAAAATGCCATGAGAAAATCGTCAGAAAATTTTTTATGAAAAAGGAACTATGCAATATAATTTAAAAAATCCTACGTAGTGCCTCAGAAAGTGTAATTCTAAATATACAGTTAAAATTTCAAGTGAATCGGTTGAAATTTGTTTGTGTTATGAGTCCGGCCGACTTGAAAAATGTAGTTTTGACATGAACGCGTTTAAAGTTAGTAGAAAATCACGACATTAATCAAGAGGGGTTGCGCTAGAATTCGAAAATCAAGTACGTCGAGATTTTTCACACCCATAATCTTTTGGAATATAATTTTATAGGTACTAAGGTATATTTTTAACAGCAAAAAATCGATTTTTGGAAAATCCTAGAGTGGCCGAAGGCCTTAAACCACGTCCGTTATCACCGCAGCGGCGAAAACGCATAGTGTGGTCCCAGCCTAAAGTGGATGACAGATTTACGCAATCCGAGAAAGAGAGCGAATGGAAGAGAGAAAGGAAGAGAGAATGGAAGACACCAAGAGCGGGTAACAGAAGACTGTTCGTTTTTCTGTGTCCCTCCCCCCTCTCCACGCTCTCTCTCTCTCTCTCTCTCTCTCTCTCTCTCTCTTTCTCTTTCTCTCTCTCTTTCTCTCTCTGCCTCTCTCGCTTTCGTCCTCTCTTTTGCTTTCGCATATGCATAAGACCATTTCTCTTCTGTCAGTCGTTCGTTATGGTGTGTCACGCACGCTGTTCTCCAACTGCAAGCTCTCATCTCTCGCATATTCACGAGTGTGAAGGAAGCCTCGGTTTCTCCGTTCCACCCTGTATGCCTCAGCGTTAATAAAATCTCAGAAGATCACTGCGTCTTCCAACTCTCCCCCGCTCCCGCCATTCTATCTTCTTTACACTTTTTTCAATAACTCTCGCATTGTGGCGCTTTATTTCTTCTGTATTCTACCCCTCGCTGCAGTTCTTCAATCCTACTCCCTGCTCTCTCGCTTTTGCTTCTTCATTCCTGTGGTCTGTCCCGCAGACTTGCGGTCTTCTGCTCCCCCTTTACCTTTCTCGCACTCTTCCAATCTTCATTATTTTCAACTTTCATCAATCAATCTCTGTGTCTCGCCCACGGATCTTTTTTTCACGAAATTTCGCTAAAAAATCGTGTTGTCAAAGTGTCAAATTGAAATGGGACACCCTGTATGTGGGGACACGGAAGTATGTGTATAACGTCGACGAGTGGATTGAGTATCGAGCGAAACCCCGCTGTCGGTACAGTACTCACTTTTTTCCCTGCGTATAGACGCCAAGATACGTGTAGACCTAAGCAAGTATCTCGTGAGGTTCGCGTAACGAGAGAACTCCCTCTTTGGATGCGCGCACTATACGCCTCCTCGCAGTGTTTCATTCCTCCTCGTCAAACTCTATCATCCAAAGTGGAAGAAAAAAAAACAGATCCATACAGGGTGTTTCATAATTTGCGTAGGATCCATTCGGAGCCAGACGAATGAGAAAGAAGACAAAATTCTGAAGAGAAAAGTCCTTATTCATTTTTCGCTCCGACATACGATCATGGAGATATCGATTGATGTGCCGCACAGCCAATCCGCTACGCCGGGAATGACAACTATCCATAGTGGGGGTTGAGAGGAGTACTCCGCGCGCGCGCGCGCCCCGCCCATACGATCGTGGTGGGACGTTGGCCGCCGCGTCCGATTGGCTACCATTGACTAATTAA
>CAWVQM010000587.1:0-5000 GCA_963932345.1 Ophion ventricosus | reverse complement strand
GTTCGGGCGATAGGGACATACAGATTAAGAATCTTTTTGAATTTTTTTTTTCGGTTTACCTGGAGGAAGCAAATCATCAATGCCATCGACATACTTTTTATTCATGCCTTTACTCGATGATAAATTGTTAAATAAATATACATTTATATGCAACAAAAAAAATTGTTTTCTATTTTATAAGAGTGTACCTTTAAGCGAAAAAAAAGTTTGTACCGATACGTGCAACAGTTATCAAAAAAAAAAATGATTAATACATAGCTTATTTTTTGAGCCTTCACAGTAGAATAGCCCCTTAAAAGGGATTTTAGCTGGGAATCCCCAAAAATTTGTTTCAGCTTTCGAGCCTAAAAAGAGCCCTAGCTAAGGAATCGTAAAAAAGCTTCTAGTTACAGAACCCTAACAAAGATTGTAGCTATGGAACCTTAAAAAAAGGTTCTAGCTATGGAACCCTACAACGGGTTCTATCTGTAGAATTCTAAAAAGGATTCTAACTACAGAAGCCTGAAAAGGGTTCCATCGGTGCAATCCTAAAAATGATTCTAGATGCAGACCCAAAACGGTTTTAGCTGCAGAACTGTAAGAATGGCTTTGCTTAAGAAACCCTAAAACGGGCTCTAGTTATAGAATCCTAAGAAGGGCTCTAGTTGCGGAATTCCAGCAAGGATTCTAGGACCAAAGCTTAAAAAGGGTTTTCGCTTGGCAACCTTAAAAGGGTTTGGGCCAGGCAAACCGACAAAGTTTGCTAAAACTGGCTAAAAATAGATACTGGGAAAACCCTAGCCTAAAAACTGTAAAAAGCCAAAACACGAATTGGCAAAGTTTCAAAAAATTATTGAATTTTCATACAAATGCAATTTTTATTTCATTTTGACGGAGGCTTCCTTCATTTGGAATGTATGCTGTTCGAATAGACGTGGGAAGTTCTAAAACTTCCGCCTTTTTTCACGTGCAGGCTATTTTAGATTTTAGGTCAAGATCATTGTAGATATCAGTTTGTGTTTTTCGATCGACTTGTTAGTCGACTGGGTGCTGTGTCTGTAGATCACGAATAGGCCGAAAAGTACGACGAGTCACGCGATGGCGACATTGTTCCACCGTATCTACGCCCGTTGAGCTATAATTGTATTTCGATACTAGTAGGTTGCCAAAAATGCGGGCAACTTCGTTCGTTCCTCTTCGTGCTAGAGAATGAAACACCACAAAAATTCGGGCCGCCACCACACAGCGGTACTCTGATTTCGACATTGTCCTAAATTGTCACATAGATTCGACATATTTTCCATTTTACCAAAAAAAAAGCTGCATCCGTTTAAAGAATTTTCTTTTGAGTATCATGTGAGGAACTTTGAGGTCTGGGTCTGCCTCATTTGACACTCAGACGATGATTCTTGAAACGAATGCAGTTAATCATAAACCATTATTATTTACTATCAGTTAGGGAGACCCAGAACTGGAAGTTCCTCATATGGCACGCAGACGCTGCTTCTTGGATCAGATGCAGCTAATCATAAACGATTATCATTGACTATCAGAGTTAGGCAGACCCAGACCTCGAAGTGGTTTATGATTAGCTGCATCCGTTTCAAGAATCATCGTCTGAGTGTCATATGAGGAACTTTGAGGTCTGGGTCTGCCTCATTTGACACTCAGACGATGATTCTTGAAACGAATGCAGCTAATCATAAACCATTATCATTGACTATCAGAGTCAGAGAGAACCAGAACTGGAGGTTCCCCATATGACACTCAAACGATGCTTCTTGAATCAGATGCAGCTAATCATAAATTATAATTATTGGCTGTTAGAGTTGGAGATGCAGCTAATCATAAACCATTATCATTGACTATCAGAGTTAGGCAGACTCAGACCTCGAAGTGGTTTATGATTAGCTACATCCGTTTCAAGAATCATCGTCTGAGTGTCATATGAGGAACTTTGAGGTATGGGTCTGCCTCATATGACAATGAGACGATTTTTCTTGAAATGAATGCAGCTAATCATAAACCATTATCATTGACTATCAGAATCAGAGAGAACCAGAACTGGAGGTTCCCCATATAACACTCAAACGATGCTTCGCGAATCAGATGCAGCTAATCATAAATTATAATTATTGGCTGTTAGAGTTGGAGAAGCAGCTAATCATAAACCATTATCATTGGCTATCAGAGTTAGGCAGACCCAGACCTCGAAGTGGTTTATGATTAGCTGCATCCGTTTCAAGAATCATCGTCTGAGTGTCATTTGAGGAACTTTGAGGTCTGGGTCTGCCTCATATGACACTGAGACGATTTTTCTTGAAATGAATGCAGCTAATCATAATCCATTATCATTGACTATCAGAGTCAGAGAGAACCAGAACTGGAGGTTCCTCATAGGACACTCAGACGATGCTTCTTAGCTCGGATGCAACAAATCATTGATCATGATAATTGCTTATGAGAATGGGCGATACGCGAAACTAGATTTTTCTCATATTACATCAAAAATATGATTCCTATATGAGCTGGGGTCAATCATAAATCATGATCAATACTCACCAGACTTGACGAGCCTCGGGACTGAAAGAATCTGGACCTCATTACCTCGAACGATTAGCCGGTGGATCAAAAAGTCTACAATGTGGATAAAAAAAAGTTCCCACAACGATTCCCTCGCAAGCTTTTACAGTCTTTTATTCACCCGGATTACCGTATGTACCATAGAGATGATTGTTGCGCTAGTTGACTCAGCGTTCTCAATTGCCAGAGCACTAGAGATCAGTGGCTCGAGTTCACTTGGGAAAGAGTTTTATCCCCACGAGTGATTCAGGATAATGAAACGAAAAGAAGAGTCCCTTTGGATGTTCATAAAGTTTGAAGGGCCAGGATAAGAGTGCTTCCGGAGGATGTTATAACGGTGTATGTCTGTAGGCGCATCGAGTTAGGATTCGAGACTACCAGCTCGTTTTTTTTTTTTCCCCCAGCAGGATGAGGGCATGGAAGAGCGAGTTGCCGAGAGAACAGAGAGGGATTATCATGGAGTAAGTTTCATCCTTTGGGTGAAGGCGTGTGCGGGTTGAGTATAAGACAGCGCAATGTTGAGGGCACATCACCGAAGGAGGCGTAGGCTCCTCCGCACGCTCAACCGTAACTTTTACGATGCACTTAGGCAGCCACACCGAAATGTTGAATAAGCGTCGACGGTTCATGGACAGGAATGATTCTCGTCTGTGGAGCAACGACGTAGAAGAAGAGTAGCGAAGAGGAAGTTGGGAGAAGGTGATGAGGAAGACTGGGATAAAAAGAAGTATGTGGAGAAGAGGAATATGAGGACACTTCTGCTTCGACACATCTCATAAAATTGAAGAGCTTCTTTTTTGCCTCGATATAAATACACACTTTGCTCGCCCTCTCGCTCATCTTTCTTTCATATATTTACGATACTACCTATACGTATTCGTTCTAACTCTCATCTCGACCCGGTACCTCTGAAACTCTTCTACGGCGACAGTGAGACGTTCAACTCTCGTATGAAAACGTTCCGTGGAACAAAAGTATGGTATATGCCGAGCTATTCAGCTCTCTATACAGAGACTAGCTTCCACCCGCCGGGAATTTGGCCCATAGAAACCTCATTACCCGGTTCACCCCTTATTACGGGTTGTTTTTTTAAATAATAAAATATGCGTCTCATTACTTGTTTTGAAGAATATTTATAACGACTTTTAAGTTGATATACGCAAGGAATACAATTTTCTGTACAAACTTTTACGTCCCATTTCATGTTTTTAGGGGTTGATTTTCGAAAAATTCTTTCTTAGTGCACGTTCACACTGTTTAAGGAACTTATCTTCCGAATTTCATGAAGATAGAAGCAGGGAATTCGATTTTCCCGTAGAAACTTTGACACCCCGATGCACCCCTCATTAGGGGTTCTTTAAAAAAAAAATTAAAATATGCGTTTCATTATTTGTTTCGAAGAATACTTATACCAAGTTTCAAGTTGATGCACGCAAGGAATACAATTTTCCATACAAACTTTTACACCCCATTTCACTCCCTTAGAGTTGACTTTCGAAAAATCCTCTTTTAAGGCCATTATTTTTTCACAGCGATACATGTCAAAATGGCGACTGTGCAGCATTTTTCCGATGACGCCTTTATTTCTGGAAGGTCAACGGCCGGATCAACAGCTCCTATAATTTTTGAGTTATGATGAGACACTGAAGTTTTTTCGATTATATATGAGAATAGCTATAGAAGTACGTAGGATTTTTTTGATATATAGTTTTTTTTTGTCAAAATGGCGCATTTCTAAAACAAAAAGTATAAAATGCCGTAAGAAAATCGTCAGAAAATTGTTTATAAAAAAGGAGCTACGCAATATAATTAAAAAATCCTACGCAGTGCCTCAGAAAATGTAATTCTAAATATACAGTTAAAATTTCAAGTGAATCGGTTGGAATTTGTTTGAGTTATGAGTCCAGCCGACTTGAAAAAATTTAGTTTTTAGATAAACGCGTTTAAAGTTAGTAGAAAGCCACGACATGAATCAAGAGGGGTTGCGTTAGAATTCGAAAATCGAGTATTTAGAGATTTTTCACATCCATAATCTTTTGGAATATAATTTTATAGGTACTAAGGTACATTTTTAACGAAAAAAATCGATTTTTGGAAAATCCTAGAGTGGCCTAAGGCCTTAAGGTATTACTGGAGGGATATTAAAAAATCGCCAAAATTCTCGAAAATTTGAGGAACGATATTTGAGGAACTAAATCGCCGAAAATTCTAAACATATTATATCATCAAGATTTAGGATCAAGCGATTGATTATGCTAAGTTTGAAATAAATCGATTGAGTAATTGTCGAGAAATTAATTAAAGTAATGAGGAGTATCGCCTTTTTTAACGACGAATTAATAGTAATCATTGGAAAACTCAATACATATTGAGTTTTTAGGTATTTATTGATAATAATAACATGATCTGAACGTATTAATTAAATTTAAAATTGAGAA
>CAWVQM010000586.1:0-21200 GCA_963932345.1 Ophion ventricosus | reverse complement strand
CTCACTCACTCACTCACTCACTCACTCACTCACTCACTCACTCACTCACTCACTCACTCACTCACTCACTCACTCACTCACTCACTCACTCACTCACTCACTCACTCACTCACTCACTCACTCACTCACTCACTCACTCACTCACTCACTCACTCACTCACTCACTCACTCACTCACTCACTCACTCACTCACTCACTCACTCACTCACTCACTCACTCACTCACTCACTCACTCACTCACTCACTCACTCACTCACTCACTCACTCACTCACTCACTCACTCACTCACTCACTCACTCACTCACTCACTCACTCACTCACTCACTCACTCACTCACTCACTCACTCACTCACTCACTCACTCACTCACTCACTCACTCACTCACTCACTCACTCACTCACTCACTCACTCACTCACTCACTCACTCACTCACTCACTCACTCACTCACTCACTCACTCACTCACTCACTCACTCACTCACTCACTCACTCACTCACTCACTCACTCACTCACTCACTCACTCACTCACTCACTCACTCACTCACTCACTCACTCACTCACTCACTCACTCACTCACTCACTCACTCACTCACTCACTCACTCACTCACTCACTCACTCACTCACTCACTCACTCACTCACTCACTCACTCACTCACTCACTCACTCACTCACTCACTCACTCACTCACTCACTCACTCACTCACTCACTCACTCACTCACTCACTCACTCACTCACTCACTCACTCACTCACTCACTCACTCACTCACTCACTCACTCACTCACTCACTCACTCACTCACTCACTCACTCACTCACTCACTCACTCACTCACTCACTCACTCACTCACTCACTCACTCACTCACTCACTCACTCACTCACTCACTCACTCACTCACTCACTCACTCACTCACTCACTCACTCACTCACTCACTCACTCACTCACTCACTCACTCACTCACTCACTCACTCACTCACTCACTCACTCACTCACTCACTCACTCACTCACTCACTCACTCACTCACTCACTCACTCACTCACTCACTCACTCACTCACTCACTCACTCACTCACTCACTCACTCACTCACTCACTCACTCACTCACTCACTCACTCACTCACTCACTCACTCACTCACTCACTCACTCACTCACTCACTCACTCACTCACTCACTCACTCACTCACTCACTCACTCACTCACTCACTCACTCACTCACTCACTCACTCACTCACTCACTCACTCACTCACTCACTCACTCACTCACTCACTCACTCACTCACTCACTCACTCACTCACTCACTCACTCACTCACTCACTCACTCACTCACTCACTCACTCACTCACTCACTCACTCACTCACTCACTCACTCACTCACTCACTCACTCACTCACTCACTCACTCACTCACTCACTCACTCACTCACTCACTCACTCACTCACTCACTCACTCACTCACTCACTCACTCACTCACTCACTCACTCACTCACTCACTCACTCACTCACTCACTCACTCACTCACTCACTCACTCACTCACTCACTCACTCACTCACTCACTCACTCACTCACTCACTCACTCACTCACTCACTCACTCACTCACTCACTCACTCACTCACTCACTCACTCACTCACTCACTCACTCACTCACTCACTCACTCACTCACTCACTCACTCACTCACTCACTCACTCACTCACTCACTCACTCACTCACTCACTCACTCACTCACTCACTCACTCACTCACTCACTCACTCACTCACTCACTCACTCACTCACTCACTCACTCACTCACTCACTCACTCACTCACTCACTCACTCACTCACTCACTCACTCACTCACTCACTCACTCACTCACTCACTCACTCACTCACTCACTCACTCACTCACTCACTCACTCACTCACTCACTCACTCACTCACTCACTCACTCACTCACTCACTCACTCACTCACTCACTCACTCACTCACTCACTCACTCACTCACTCACTCACTCACTCACTCACTCACTCACTCACTCACTCACTCACTCACTCACTCACTCACTCACTCACTCACTCAACTCACTCACTCACTCACTCACTCACTCACTCACTCACTCACTCACTCACTCACTCACTCACTCACTCACTCACTCACTCACTCACTCACTCACTCACTCACTCACTCACTCACTCACTCACTCACTCACTCACTCACTCACTCACTCACTCACTCACTCACTCACTCACTCACTCACTCACTCACTCACTCACTCACTCACTCACTCACTCACTCACTCACTCACTCACTCACTCACTCACTCACTCACTCACTCACTCACTCACTCACTCACTCACTCACTCACTCACTCACTCACTCACTCACTCACTCACTCACTCACTCACTCACTCACTCACTCACTCACTCACTCACTCACTCACTCACTCACTCACTCACTCACTCACTCACTCACTCACTCACTCACTCACTCACTCACTCACTCACTCACTCACTCACTCACTCACTCACTCACTCACTCACTCACTCACTCACTCACTCACTCACTCACTCACTCACTCACTCACTCACTCACTCACTCACTCACTCACTCACTCACTCACTCACTCACTCACTCACTCACTCACTCACTCACTCACTCACTCACTCACTCACTCACTCACTCACTCACTCACTCACTCACTCACTCACTCACTCACTCACTCACTCACTCACTCACTCACTCACTCACTCACTCACTCACTCACTCACTCACTCACTCACTCACTCACTCACTCACTCACTCACTCACTCACTCACTCACTCACTCACTCACTCACTCACTCACTCACTCACTCACTCACTCACTCACTCACTCACTCACTCACTCACTCACTCACTCACTCACTCACTCACTCACTCACTCACTCACTCACTCACTCACTCACTCACTCACTCACTCACTCACTCACTCACTCACTCACTCACTCACTCACTCACTCACTCACTCACTCACTCACTCACTCACTCACTCACTCACTCACTCACTCACTCACTCACTCACTCACTCACTCACTCACTCACTCACTCACTCACTCACTCACTCACTCACTCACTCACTCACTCACTCACTCACTCACTCACTCACTCACTCACTCACTCACTCACTCACTCACTCACTCACTCACTCACTCACTCACTCACTCACTCACTCACTCACTCACTCACTCACTCACTCACTCACTCACTCACTCACTCACTCACTCACTCACTCACTCACTCACTCACTCACTCACTCACTCACTCACTCACTCACTCACTCACTCACTCACTCACTCACTCACTCACTCACTCACTCACTCACTCACTCACTCACTCACTCACTCACTCACTCACTCACTCACTCACTCACTCACTCACTCACTCACTCACTCACTCACTCACTCACTCACTCACTCACTCACTCACTCACTCACTCACTCACTCACTCACTCACTCACTCACTCACTCACTCACTCACTCACTCACTCACTCACTCACTCACTCACTCACTCACTCACTCACTCACTCACTCACTCACTCACTCACTCACTCACTCACTCACTCACTCACTCACTCACTCACTCACTCACTCACTCACTCACTCACTCACTCACTCACTCACTCACTCACTCACTCACTCACTCACTCACTCACTCACTCACTCACTCACTCACTCACTCACTCACTCACTCACTCACTCACTCACTCACTCACTCACTCACTCACTCACTCACTCACTCACTCACTCACTCACTCACTCACTCACTCACTCACTCACTCACTCACTCACTCACTCACTCACTCACTCACTCACTCACTCACTCACTCACTCACTCACTCACTCACTCACTCACTCACTCACTCACTCACTCACTCACTCACTCACTCACTCACTCACTCACTCACTCACTCACTCACTCACTCACTCACTCACTCACTCACTCACTCACTCACTCACTCACTCACTCACTCACTCACTCACTCACTCACTCACTCACTCACTCACTCACTCACTCACTCACTCACTCACTCACTCACTCACTCACTCACTCACTCACTCACTCACTCACTCACTCACTCACTCACTCACTCACTCACTCACTCACTCACTCACTCACTCACTCACTCACTCACTCACTCACTCACTCACTCACTCACTCACTCACTCACTCACTCACTCACTCACTCACTCACTCACTCACTCACTCACTCACTCACTCACTCACTCACTCACTCACTCACTCACTCACTCACTCACTCACTCACTCACTCACTCACTCACTCACTCACTCACTCACTCACTCACTCACTCACTCACTCACTCACTCACTCACTCACTCACTCACTCACTCACTCACTCACTCACTCACTCACTCACTCACTCACTCACTCACTCACTCACTCACTCACTCACTCACTCACTCACTCACTCACTCACTCACTCACTCACTCACTCACTCACTCACACTCACTCACACTCACTCACTCACTCACTCACTCACTCACTCACTCACTCACTCACTCACTCACTCACTCACTCACTCACTCACTCACTCACTCACTCACTCACTCACTCACTCACTCACTCACTCACTCACTCACTCACTCACTCACTCACTCACTCACTCACTCACTCACTCACTCACTCACTCACTCACTCACTCACTCACTCACTCACTCACTCACTCACTCACTCACTCACTCACTCACTCACTCACTCACTCACTCACTCACTCACTCACTCACTCACTCACTCACTCACTCACTCACTCACTCACTCACTCACTCACTCACTCACTCACTCACTCACTCACTCACTCACTCACTCACTCACTCACTCACTCACTCACTCACTCACTCACTCACTCACTCACTCACTCACTCACTCACTCACTCACTCACTCACTCACTCACTCACACACTCACTCACTCACTCACTCACTCACTCACTCACTCACTCACTCACTCACTCACTCACTCACTCACTCACTCACTCACTCACTCACTCACTCACTCACTCACTCACTCACTCACTCACTCACTCACTCACTCACTCACTCACTCACTCACTCACTCACTCACTCACTCACTCACTCACTCACTCACTCACTCACTCACTCACTCACTCACTCACTCACTCACTCACTCACTCACTCACTCACTCACTCACTCACTCACTCACTCACTCACTCACTCACTCACTCACTCACTCACTCACTCACTCACTCACTCACTCACTCACTCACTCACTCACTCACTCACTCACTCACTCACTCACTCACTCACTCACTCACTCACTCACTCACTCACTCACTCACTCACTCACTCACTCACTCACTCACTCACTCACTCACTCACTCACTCACTCACTCACTCACTCACTCACTCACTCACTCACTCACTCACTCACTCACTCACTCACTCACTCACTCACTCACTCACTCACTCACTCACTCACTCACTCACTCACTCACTCACTCACTCACTCACTCACTCACTCACTCACTCACTCACTCACTCACTCACTCACTCACTCACTCACTCACTCACTCACTCACTCACTCACTCACTCACTCACTCACTCACTCACTCACTCACTCACTCACTCACTCACTCACTCACTCACTCACTCACTCACTCACTCACTCACTCACTCACTCACTCACTCACTCACTCACTCACTCACTCACTCACTCACTCACTCACTCACTCACTCACTCACTCACTCACTCACTCACTCACTCACTCACTCACTCACTCACTCACTCACTCACTCACTCACTCACTCACTCACTCACTCACTCACTCACTCACTCACTCACTCACTCACTCACTCACTCACTCACTCACTCACTCACTCACTCACTCACTCACTCACTCACTCACTCACTCACTCACTCACTCACTCACTCACTCACTCACTCACTCACTCACTCACTCACTCACTCACTCACTCACTCACTCACTCACTCACTCACTCACTCACTCACTCACTCACTCACTCACTCACTCACTCACTCACTCACTCACTCACTCACTCACTCACTCACTCACTCACTCACTCACTCACTCACTCACTCACTCACTCACTCACTCACTCACTCACTCACTCACTCACTCACTCACTCACTCACTCACTCACTCACTCACTCACTCACTCACTCACTCACTCACTCACTCACTCACTCACTCACTCACTCACTCACTCACTCACTCACTCACTCACTCACTCACTCACTCACTCACTCACTCACTCACTCACTCACTCACTCACTCACTCACTCACTCACTCACTCACTCACTCACTCACTCACTCACTCACTCACTCACTCACTCACTCACTCACTCACTCACTCACTCACTCACTCACTCACTCACTCACTCACTCACTCACTCACTCACTCACTCACTCACTCACTCACTCACTCACTCACTCACTCACTCACTCACTCACTCACTCACTCACTCACTCACTCACTCACTCACTCACTCACTCACTCACTCACTCACTCACTCACTCACTCACTCACTCACTCACTCACTCACTCACTCACTCACTCACTCACTCACTCACTCACTCACTCACTCACTCACTCACTCACTCACTCACTCACTCACTCACTCACTCACTCACTCACTCACTCACTCACTCACTCACTCACTCACTCACTCACTCACTCACTCACTCACTCACTCACTCACTCACTCACTCACTCACTCACTCACTCACTCACTCACTCACTCACTCACTCACTCACTCACTCACTCACTCACTCACTCACTCACTCACTCACTCACTCACTCACTCACTCACTCACTCACTCACTCACTCACTCACTCACTCACTCACTCACTCACTCACTCACTCACTCACTCACTCACTCACTCACTCACTCACTCACTCACTCACTCACTCACTCACTCACTCACTCACTCACTCACTCACTCACTCACTCACTCACTCACTCACTCACTCACTCACTCACTCACTCACTCACTCACTCACTCACTCACTCACTCACTCACTCACTCACTCACTCACTCACTCACTCACTCACTCACTCACTCACTCACTCACTCACTCACTCACTCACTCACTCACTCACTCACTCACTCACTCACTCACTCACTCACTCACTCACTCACTCACTCACTCACTCACTCACTCACTCACTCACTCACTCACTCACTCACTCACTCACTCACTCACTCACTCACTCACTCACTCACTCACTCACTCACTCACTCACTCACTCACTCACTCACTCACTCACTCACTCACTCACTCACTCACTCACTCACTCACTCACTCACTCACTCACTCACTCACTCACTCACTCACTCACTCACTCACTCACTCACTCACTCACTCACTCACTCACTCACTCACTCACTCACTCACTCACTCACTCACTCACTCACTCACTCACTCACTCACTCACTCACTCACTCACTCACTCACTCACTCACTCACTCACTCACTCACTCACTCACTCACTCACTCACTCACTCACTCACTCACTCACTCACTCACTCACTCACTCACTCACTCACTCACTCACTCACTCACTCACTCACTCACTCACTCACTCACTCACTCACTCACTCACTCACTCACTCACTCACTCACTCACTCACTCACTCACTCACTCACTCACTCACTCACTCACTCACTCACTCACTCACTCACTCACTCACTCACTCACTCACTCACTCACTCACTCACTCACTCACTCACTCACTCACTCACTCACTCACTCACTCACTCACTCACTCACTCACTCACTCACTCACTCACTCACTCACTCACTCACTCACTCACTCACTCACTCACTCACTCACTCACTCACTCACTCACTCACTCACTCACTCACTCACTCACTCACTCACTCACTCACTCACTCACTCACTCACTCACTCACTCACTCACTCACTCACTCACTCACTCACTCACTCACTCACTCACTCACTCACTCACTCACTCACTCACTCACTCACTCACTCACTCACTCACTCACTCACTCACTCACTCACTCACTCACTCACTCACTCACTCACTCACTCACTCACTCACTCACTCACTCACTCACTCACTCACTCACTCACTCACTCACTCACTCACTCACTCACTCACTCACTCACTCACTCACTCACTCACTCACTCACTCACTCACTCACTCACTCACTCACTCACTCACTCACTCACTCACTCACTCACTCACTCACACACTCACTCACTCACTCACGCACTCACTCACTCACTCACTCACTCACTCACTCACTCACTCACTCACTCACTCACTCACTCACTCACTCACTCACTCACTCACTCACTCACTCACTCACTCACTCACTCACTCACTCACTCACTCACTCACTCACTCACTCACTCACTCACTCACTCACTCACTCACTCACTCACTCACTCACTCACTCACTCACTCACTCACTCACTCACTCACTCACTCACTCACTCACTCACTCACTCACTCACTCACTCACTCACTCACTCACTCACTCACTCACTCACTCACTCACTCACTCACTCACGCACTCACTCACTCACTCACTCACTCACTCACTCACTCACTCACTCACTCACTCACTCACTCACTCACTCACTCACTCACTCACTCACTCACTCACTCACTCACTCACTCACTCACTCACTCACTCACTCACTCACTCACTCACTCACTCACTCACTCACTCACTCACTCACTCACTCACTCACTCACTCACTCACTCACTCACTCACTCACTCACTCACTCACTCACTCACTCACTCACTCACTCACTCACTCACTCACTCACTCACTCACTCACTCACTCACTCACTCACTCACTCACTCACTCACTCACTCACTCACTCACTCACTCACTCACTCACTCACTCACTCACACTCACTCACTCACTCACTCACTCACTCACTCACTCACTCACTCACTCACTCACTCACTCACTCACTCACTCACTCACTCACTCACTCACTCACTCACTCACTCACTCACTCACTCACTCACTCACTCACTCACTCACGCACTCACTCACTCACTCACTCACTCACTCACTCACTCACTCACTCACTCACTCACTCACTCACTCACTCACTCACTCACTCACTCACTCACTCACTCACTCACTCACTCACTCACTCACTCACTCACTCACTCACTCACTCACTCACTCACTCACTCACTCACTCACTCACTCACTCACTCACTCACTCACTCACTCACTCACACTCACTCACTCACTCACTCACTCACTCACTCACTCACTCACTCACTCACTCTCACTCACTCACTCACTCACTCACTCACTCACTCACTCACTCACTCACTCACTCACTCACTCACTCACTCACTCACTCACTCACTCACTCACTCACTCACTCACTCACGCACTCACTCACTCACTCACTCACTCACTCACTCACTCACTCACTCACTCACTCACTCACTCACTCACTCACGTCACTCACTCACTCACTCACTCACTCACTCACTCACTCACTCACTCACTCACTCACTCACTCACTCACTCACTCACTCACTCACTCACGCACTCACTCACTCACTCACTCACTCACTCACTCACTCACTCACGTCACTCACTCACTCACTCACTCACTCACATCACGCACACTCACTCACTCACTCACTCACTCACTCACTCACTCACTCACTCACTCACTCACTCACTCACTCACTCACTCACTCACTCACTCACTCACTCACTCACTCACTCACTCACTCACTCACTCACTCACGCACTCACTCACTCACTCACTCACTCACTCACTCACTCACTCACTCACTCACTCACTCACTCACTCACTCACTCACTCACTCACTCACTCACTCACTCACTCACTCACTCACTCACTCACTCACTCACTCACTCACTCACTCACTCACTCACTCACTCACTCACTCACTCACTCACTCACTCACTCACTCACTCACTCACTCACTCACTCACTCACTCACTCACTCACTCACTCACTCACTCACTCACTCACTCACTCACTCACTCACTCACTCACTCACTCACTCACTCACTCACTCACTCACTCACTCACTCACTCACTCACTCACTCACTCACTCACTCACTCACTCACTCACTCACTCACTCACTCACTCACTCACTCACTCACTCACTCACTCACTCACTCACTCACTCACTCACTCACTCACTCACTCACTCACTCACTCACTCACTCACTCACTCACTCACTCACTCACTCACTCACTCACTCACTCACTCACTCACTCACTCACTCACTCACTCACTCACTCACTCACTCACTCACTCACTCACTCACTCACTCACTCACTCACTCACTCACTCACTCACTCACTCACTCACTCACTCACTCACTCACTCACTCACTCACTCACTCACTCACTCACTCACTCACTCACTCACTCACTCACTCACTCACTCACTCACTCACTCACTCACTCACTCACTCTCACTCACTCACTCACTCACACTCACTCACTCACTCACTCACTCACTCACTCACTCACTCACTCACTCACTCACTCACTCACTCACTCACTCACTCACTCACTCACTCACTCACTCACTCACTCACTCACTCACTCACTCACTCACTCACTCACTCACTCACTCACTCACGCATCACTCACTCACTCACTCACTCACTCACTCACTCACTCACTCACGCACTCACTCACTCACTCACATCACTCACTCACTCACTCACTCACTCACTCACTCACTCACTCACTCACTCACTCACTCACTCACTCACTCACTCACTCACTCACTCACTCACTCACTCACTCACTCACTCACTCACTCACTCACTCACTCACTCACTCACTCACTCACTCACTCACTCACTCACTCACTCACTCACTCACTCACTCACTCACTCACTCACTCACTCACTCACTCACTCACTCACTCACTCACTCACTCACTCACTCACTCACTCACTCACTCACTCACTCACTCACTCACTCACTCACTCACTCACTCACTCACTCACTCACTCACTCACTCACTCACTCACTCACTCACTCACTCACTCACTCACTCACTCACTCACTCACTCACTCACTCACTCACTCACTCACTCACTCACTCACTCACTCACTCACTCACTCACTCACTCACTCACTCACTCACTCACTCACTCACTCACTCACTCACTCACTCACTCACTCACTCACTCACTCACTCACTCACTCACTCACTCACTCACTCACTCACTCACTCACTCACTCACTCACTCACTCACTCACTCACTCACTCACTCACTCACTCACTCACTCACTCACTCACTCACTCACTCACTCACTCACTCACTCACTCACTCACTCACTCACTCACTCACTCACTCACTCACTCACTCACTCACTCACTCACTCACTCACTCACTCACTCACTCACTCACTCACTCACTCACTCACTCACTCACTCACTCACTCACTCACTCACTCACTCACTCACTCACTCACTCACTCACTCACTCACTCACTCACTCACTCACTCACTCACTCACTCACTCACTCACTCACTCACTCACTCACTCACTCACTCACTCACTCACTCACTCACTCACTCACTCACTCACTCACTCACTCACTCACTCACTCACTCACTCACTCACTCACTCACTCACTCACTCACTCACTCACTCACTCACTCACTCACTCACTCACTCACATCACTCTCACTCACTCACTCACTCACTCACTCACTCACTCACTCACTCACTCACTCACTCACTCACTCACTCACTCACTCACTCACTCACTCACTCACTCACTCACTCACTCACTCACTCACTCACTCACTCACTCACTCACTCACTCACTCACTCACTCACTCACTCACTCACTCACTCACTCACTCACTCACTCACTCACTCACTCACTCACTCACTCTCACTCACTCACTCACTCACTCACTCACTCACTCACTCACTCACTCACTCACTCACTCACTCACTCACTCACTCACTCACTCACTCACTCACTCACTCACTCACTCACTCACTCACTCACTCACTCACTCACTCACTCACTCACTCACTCACTCACTCACTCACTCACTCACTCACTCACTCACTCACTCACTCACTCACTCACTCACTCACTCACTCACTCACTCACTCACTCACTCACTCACTCACTCACTCACTCACTCACTCACTCACTCACTCACTCACTCACTCACTCACTCACTCACTCACTCACTCACTCACTCACTCACTCACTCACTCACTCACTCACTCACTCACTCACTCACTCACTCACTCACTCACTCACTCACTCACTCACTCACTCACTCACACTCACTCACTCACTCACTCACTCACTCACTCACTCACTCACTCACTCACTCACTCACTCACTCACTCACTCACTCACTCACTCACTCACTCACTCACTCACTCACTCACTCACTCACTCACTCACTCACTCACTCACTCACTCACTCACTCACTCACTCACTCACTCACTCACTCACTCACTCACTCACTCACTCACTCACTCACTCACTCACTCACTCACTCACTCACTCACTCACTCACTCACTCACTCACTCCACACACTCACTCACTCACTCACTCACTCACTCACTCACTCACTCACTCACTCACTCACTCACTCACTCACATCACTCACTCACTCACACACTCACTCACTCACACACTCACCTCACTCACTCACTCACTCACTCACTCACTCACTCACTCACTCACTCACTCACTCACTCACTCACTCACTCACTCACTCACTCACACTCACTCTCACACTCACTCACTCACCTCACTCACTCACTCACTCACTCACTCACTCACTCACTCACATCACTCACTCACTCACTCACTCACTCACTCACTCACTCACTCACTCACTCACTCACTCACTCACTCACTCACTCACTCACTCACTCACTCACTCACTCACTCACACACTCACATCACTCACTCACTCACTCACACTCACTCACTCACTCACTCACTCACTCACTCACTCACTCACTCACTCACTCACTCACTCACTCACTCACTCACTCACTCACTCACTCACATCACACACTCACTCACTCACTCACTCACTCACTCACTCACTCACTCACTCACTCACTCACTCACTCACTCACTCACTCACTCACTCACTCACTCACTCACTCACTCACTCACTCACTCACTCACTCACTCACTCACTCACTCACTCACTCACTCACTCACTCACTCACTCACTCACTCACTCACTCACTCACTCACTCACTCACTCACTCACTCACTCACTCACTCACTCACTCACTCACTCACTCACTCACTCACTCACTCACTCACTCACTCACTCACTCACTCACTCACTCACTCACTCACTCACTCACTCACTCACTCACTCACTCACTCACTCACTCACTCACTCACTCACTCACTCACTCACTCACTCACTCACTCACTCACTCACTCACTCACTCACTCACTCACTCACTCACTCACTCACTCACTCACTCACTCACTCACTCACTCACTCACTCACTCACTCACTCACTCACTCACTCACTCACTCACTCACTCACTCACTCACTCACTCACTCACTCACTCACTCACTCACTCACTCACTCACTCACTCACTCACTCACTCACTCACTCACTCACTCACTCACTCACTCACTCACTCACTCACTCACTCACTCACTCACTCACTCACTCACTCACTCACTCACTCACTCACTCACTCACTCACTCACTCACTCACTCACTCACTCACTCACTCACTCACTCACTCACTCACTCACTCACTCACTCACTCACTCACTCACTCACTCACTCACTCACTCACTCACTCACTCACTCACTCACTCACTCACTCACTCACTCACTCACTCACTCACTCACTCACTCACTCACTCACTCACTCACTCACTCACTCACTCACTCACTCACTCACTCACTCACTCACTCACTCACTCACTCACTCACTCACTCACTCACTCACTCACTCACTCACTCACTCACTCACTCACTCACTCACTCACTCACTCACTCACTCACTCACTCACTCACTCACTCACTCACTCACTCACTCACTCACTCACTCACTCACTCACTCACTCACTCACTCACTCACTCACTCACTCACTCACTCACTCACTCACTCACTCACTCACTCACTCACTCACTCACTCACTCACTCACTCACTCACTCACTCACTCACTCACTCACTCACTCACTCACTCACTCACTCACTCACTCACTCACTCACTCACTCACTCACTCACTCACTCACTCACTCACTCACTCACTCACTCACTCACTCACTCACTCACTCACTCACTCACTCACTCACTCACTCACTCACTCACTCACTCACTCACTCACTCACTCACTCACTCACTCACTCACTCACTCACTCACTCACTCACTCACTCACTCACTCACTCACTCACTCACTCACTCACTCACTCACTCACTCACTCACTCACTCACTCACTCACTCACTCACTCACTCACTCACTCACTCACTCACTCACTCACTCACTCACTCACTCACTCACTCACTCACTCACTCACTCACTCACTCACTCACTCACTCACTCACTCACTCACTCACTCACTCACTCACTCACTCACTCACTCACTCACTCACTCACTCACTCACTCACTCACTCACTCACTCACTCACTCACTCACTCACTCACTCACTCACTCACTCACTCACTCACTCACTCACTCACTCACTCACTCACTCACTCACTCACTCACTCACTCACTCACTCACTCACTCACTCACTCACTCACTCACTCACTCACTCACTCACTCACTCACTCACTCACTCACTCACTCACTCACTCACTCACTCACTCACTCACTCACTCACTCACTCACTCACTCACTCACTCACTCACTCACTCACTCACTCACTCACTCACTCACTCACTCACTCACTCACTCACTCACTCACTCACTCACTCACTCACTCACTCACTCACTCACTCACTCACTCACTCACTCACTCACTCACTCACTCACTCACTCACTCACTCACTCACTCACTCACTCACTCACTCACTCACTCACTCACTCACTCACTCACTCACTCACTCACTCACTCACTCACTCACTCACTCACTCACTCACTCACTCACTCACTCACTCACTCACTCACTCACTCACTCACTCACTCACTCACTCACTCACTCACTCACTCACTCACTCACTCACTCACTCACTCACTCACTCACTCACTCACTCACTCACTCACTCACTCACTCACTCACTCACTCACTCACTCACTCACTCACTCACTCACTCACTCACTCACTCACTCACTCACTCACTCACTCACTCACTCACTCACTCACTCACTCACTCACTCACTCACTCACTCACTCACTCACTCACTCACTCACTCACTCACTCACTCACTCACTCACTCACTCACTCACTCACTCACTCACTCACTCACTCACTCACTCACTCACTCACTCACTCACTCACTCACTCACTCACTCACTCACTCACTCACTCACTCACTCACTCACTCACTCACTCACTCACTCACTCACTCACTCACTCACTCACTCACTCACTCACTCACTCACTCACTCACTCACTCACTCACTCACTCACTCACTCACTCACTCACTCACTCACTCACTCACTCACTCACTCACTCACTCACTCACTCACTCACTCACTCACTCACTCACTCACTCACTCACTCACTCACTCACTCACTCACTCACTCACTCACTCACTCACTCACTCACTCACTCACTCACTCACTCACTCACTCACTCACTCACTCACTCACTCACTCACTCACTCACTCACTCACTCACTCACTCACTCACTCACTCACTCACTCACTCACTCACTCACTCACTCACTCACTCACTCACTCACTCACTCACTCACTCACTCACTCACTCACTCACTCACTCACTCACTCACTCACTCACTCACTCACTCACTCACTCACTCACTCACTCACTCACTCACTCACTCACTCACTCACTCACTCACTCACTCACTCACTCACTCACTCACTCACTCACTCACTCACTCACTCACTCACTCACTCACTCACTCACTCACTCACTCACTCACTCACTCACTCACTCACTCACTCACTCACTCACTCACTCACTCACTCACTCACTCACTCACTCACTCACTCACTCACTCACTCACTCACTCACTCACTCACTCACTCACTCACTCACTCACTCACTCACTCACTCACTCACTCACTCACTCACTCACTCACTCACTCACTCACTCACTCACTCACTCACTCACTCACTCACTCACTCACTCACTCACTCACTCACTCACTCACTCACTCACTCACTCACTCACTCACTCACTCACTCACTCACTCACTCACTCACTCACTCACTCACTCACTCACTCACTCACTCACTCACTCACTCACTCACTCACTCACTCACTCACTCACTCACTCACTCACTCACTCACTCACTCACTCACTCACTCACTCACTCACTCACTCACTCACTCACTCACTCACTCACTCACTCACTCACTCACTCACTCACTCACTCACTCACTCACTCACTCACTCACTCACTCACTCACTCACTCACTCACTCACTCACTCACTCACTCACTCACTCACTCACTCACTCACTCACTCACTCACTCACTCACTCACTCACTCACTCACTCACTCACTCACTCACTCACTCACTCACTCACTCACTCACTCACTCACTCACTCACTCACTCACTCACTCACTCACTCACTCACTCACTCACTCACTCACTCACTCACTCACTCACTCACTCACTCACTCACTCACTCACTCACTCACTCACTCACTCACTCACTCACTCACTCACTCACTCACTCACTCACTCACTCACTCACTCACTCACTCACTCACTCACTCACTCACTCACTCACTCACTCACTCACTCACTCACTCACTCACTCACTCACTCACTCACTCACTCACTCACTCACTCACTCACTCACTCACTCACTCACTCACTCACTCACTCACTCACTCACTCACTCACTCACTCACTCACTCACTCACTCACTCACTCACTCACTCACTCACTCACTCACTCACTCACTCACTCACTCACTCACTCACTCACTCACTCACTCACTCACTCACTCACTCACTCACTCACTCACTCACTCACTCACTCACTCACTCACTCACTCACTCACTCACTCACTCACTCACTCACTCACTCACTCACTCACTCACTCACTCACTCACTCACTCACTCACTCACTCACTCACTCACTCACTCACTCACTCACTCACTCACTCACTCACTCACTCACTCACTCACTCACTCACTCACTCACTCACTCACTCACTCACTCACTCACTCACTCACTCACTCACTCACTCACTCACTCACTCACTCACTCACTCACTCACTCACTCACTCACTCACTCACTCACTCACTCACTCACTCACTCACTCACTCACTCACTCACTCACTCACTCACTCACTCACTCACTCACTCACTCACTCACTCACTCACTCACTCACTCACTCACTCACTCACTCACTCACTCACTCACTCACTCACTCACTCACTCACTCACTCACTCACTCACTCACTCACTCACTCACTCACTCACTCACTCACTCACTCACTCACTCACTCTCATCACTCACTCACTCACTCACTCACTCACTCACTCACTCACTCACTCACTCACTCACTCACTCACTCACTCACTCACTCACTCACTCACTCACTCACTCACTCACTCACTCACTCACTCACTCACTCACTCACTCACTCACTCACTCACTCACTCACTCACTCACTCACTCACTCACTCACTCACTCACTCACTCACTCACTCACTCACTCACTCACTCACTCACTCACTCACTCACTCACTCACTCACTCACTCACTCACTCACTCACTCACTCACTCACTCACTCACTCACTCACTCACTCACTCACTCACTCACTCACTCACTCACTCACTCACTCACTCACTCACTCACTCACTCACTCACTCACTCACTCACTCACTCACTCACTCACTCACTCACTCACTCACTCACTCACTCACTCACTCACTCACTCACTCACTCACTCACTCACTCACTCACTCACTCACTCACTCACTCACTCACTCACTCACTCACTCACTCACTCACTCACTCACTCACTCACTCACTCACTCACTCACTCACTCACTCACTCACTCACTCACTCACTCACTCACTCACTCACTCACTCACTCACTCACTCACTCACTCACTCACTCACTCACTCACTCACTCACTCACTCACTCACTCACTCACTCACTCACTCACTCACTCACTCACTCACTCACTCACTCACTCACTCACTCACTCACTCACTCACTCACTCACTCACTCACTCACTCACTCACTCACTCACTCACTCACTCACTCACTCACTCACTCACTCACTCACTCACTCACTCACTCACTCACTCACTCACTCACTCACTCACTCACTCACTCACTCACTCACTCACTCACTCACTCACTCACTCACTCACTCACTCACTCACTCACTCACTCACTCACTCACTCACTCACTCACTCACTCACTCACTCACTCACTCACTCACTCACTCACTCACTCACTCACTCACTCACTCACTCACTCACTCACTCACTCACTCACTCACTCACTCACTCACTCACTCACTCACTCACTCACTCACTCACTCACTCACTCACTCACTCACTCACTCACTCACTCACTCACTCACTCACTCACTCACTCACTCACTCACTCACTCACTCACTCACTCACTCACTCACTCACTCACTCACTCACTCACTCACTCACTCACTCACTCACTCACTCACTCACTCACTCACTCACTCACTCACTCACTCACTCACTCACTCACTCACTCACTCACTCACTCACTCACTCACTCACTCACTCACTCACTCACTCACTCACTCACTCACTCACTCACTCACTCACTCACTCACTCACTCACTCACTCACTCACTCACTCACTCACTCACTCACTCACTCACTCACTCACTCACTCACTCACTCACTCACTCACTCACTCACTCACTCACTCACTCACTCACTCACTCACTCACTCACTCACTCACTCACTCACTCACTCACTCACTCACTCACTCACTCACTCACTCACTCACTCACTCACTCACTCACTCACTCACTCACTCACTCACTCACTCACTCACTCACTCACTCACTCACTCACTCACTCACTCACTCACTCACTCACTCACTCACTCACTCACTCACTCACTCACTCACTCACTCACTCACTCACTCACTCACTCACTCACTCACTCACTCACTCACTCACTCACTCACTCACTCACTCACTCACTCACTCACTCACTCACTCACTCACTCACTCACTCACTCACTCACTCACTCACTCACTCACTCACTCACTCACTCACTCACTCACTCACTCACTCACTCACTCACTCACTCACTCACTCACTCACTCACTCACTCACTCACTCACTCACTCACTCACTCACTCACTCACTCACTCACTCACTCACTCACTCACTCACTCACTCACTCACTCACTCACTCACTCACTCACTCACTCACTCACTCACTCACTCACTCACTCACTCACTCACTCACTCACTCACTCACTCACTCACTCACTCACTCACTCACTCACTCACTCACTCACTCACTCACTCACTCACTCACTCACTCACTCACTCACTCACTCACTCACTCACTCACTCACTCACTCACTCACTCACTCACTCACTCACTCACTCACTCACTCACTCACTCACTCACTCACTCACTCACTCACTCACTCACTCACTCACTCACTCACTCACTCACTCACTCACTCACTCACTCACTCACTCACTCACTCACTCACTCACTCACTCACTCACTCACTCACTCACTCACTCACTCACTCACTCACTCACTCACTCACTCACTCACTCACTCACTCACTCACTCACTCACTCACTCACTCACTCACTCACTCACTCACTCACTCACTCACTCACTCACTCACTCACTCACTCACTCACTCACTCACTCACTCACTCACTCACTCACTCACTCACTCACTCACTCACTCACTCACTCACTCACTCACTCACTCACTCACTCACTCACTCACTCACTCACTCACTCACTCACTCACTCACTCACTCACTCACTCACTCACTCACTCACTCACTCACTCACTCACTCACTCACTCACTCACTCACTCACTCACTCACTCACTCACTCACTCACTCACTCACTCACTCACTCACTCACTCACTCACTCACTCACTCACTCACTCACTCACTCACTCACTCACTCACTCACTCACTCACTCACTCACTCACTCACTCACTCACTCACTCACTCACTCACTCACTCACTCACTCACTCACTCACTCACTCACTCACTCACTCACTCACTCACTCACTCACTCACTCACTCACTCACTCACTCACTCACTCACTCACTCACTCACTCACTCACTCACTCACTCACTCACTCACTCACTCACTCACTCACTCACTCACTCACTCACTCACTCACTCACTCACTCACTCACTCACTCACTCACTCACTCACTCACTCACTCACTCACTCACTCACTCACTCACTCACTCACTCACTCACTCACTCACTCACTCACTCACTCACTCACTCACTCACTCACTCACTCACTCACTCACTCACTCACTCACTCACTCACTCACTCACTCACTCACTCACTCACTCACTCACTCACTCACTCACTCACTCACTCACTCACTCACTCACTCACTCACTCACTCACTCACTCACTCACTCACTCACTCACTCACTCACTCACTCACTCACTCACTCACTCACTCACTCACTCACTCACTCACTCACTCACTCACTCACTCACTCACTCACTCACTCACTCACTCACTCACTCACTCACTCACTCACTCACTCACTCACTCACTCACTCACTCACTCACTCACTCACTCACTCACTCACTCACTCACTCACTCACTCACTCACTCACTCACTCACTCACTCACTCACTCACTCACTCACTCACTCACTCACTCACTCACTCACTCACTCACTCACTCACTCACTCACTCACTCACTCACTCACTCACTCACTCACTCACTCACTCACTCACTCACTCACTCACTCAC
>CAWVQM010000585.1:0-18644 GCA_963932345.1 Ophion ventricosus | reverse complement strand
CCCCTCTCTCTCTCGCGCTCTCTTACTTACTATCTCTATTTTGCTCTCTCCCGCGGTATCTCCATTTTCTTGCATCTTTACGCCGCTTATTCCTTCAGTGCTCTCATTCACTGCCTCTGTCGGACTTCTCGTTCCTCGTGCCCTCGCTATCTCACCCCATCACATTTTCTTTTCATCAAAAGATCTGCACATCACTAGCGAGCTTGTCGTTTCATCCGAGATTAGGGATGTCGGTTGTTCTACGAAATGGCACATTTTCATTTTTCACATCGTCATCGGCACTCGGAGCGATTTTTTTTATCGTTTCTTATTTATGTGAAAAGTAGAAGCTAGGAAAGTGCAACCTTTCTTTTTAGACCAAAATCCTCATATTTGTGTTTGGTGAGAAATTGGTACTGTTTGCGTTGAATCGGAATACTTTAATAGCTACAAAAGGAGAAAGAAATAAAAATATTTAACTTATACAGTTCGATTCTATTTTTAACCAATTATTTTTCCATATTAAACACGTGGTAAATATTCGGAAGCGGGGCTCCTGTTAGAATTAGGCTAATTTTTGTTTGAATGGTTTAATATGGTTAAAAAATATCATCCTTATTAGTATTATAGCGGCGCATGATGTTTTCGGAAAAAGATATCCGTAAAAAACAAATTCGATTTTTGGACTTTTTTTTATTTCGACGATCCCGACAATTGAGCATCGTAAAATTGCTGGATAGCGTCAAAAATAGCCTGTGTATGTTCACTGTGTGTGGGGAAGACTCGACGAAATGGGAAATCCGGATCGATGAAATTCACCGAATGTTTTACCGTTAGATATTGCAATCCTGTACATAAGTAAATAAAAATACATTTGAGACGAATATAAAAAGTGTTGAAAGGGATAAACAATACAATGAACTTGCAACTCACCCTCTTCGCGAAGGCAATTATAGGACTTCCAACAGTCGGTCATAATTGTCGTTCCGCGTTTAATTCGACGTTTGATTATTTCTAACAACGTCGCTGAAGTACGATCGTTGACTCTTTCCATAAACACATGTTTAGATTCGCGTTCGAATCCACCGAGAATCCACTGTCCTTCAATAACTCGTCCGCGATTATATTTTCTCTTCCCAATTTTCGCTTCATCGTTCTCGAAAATGTTTCCAGGACCACCCCGTTGATCGGAAGAATTGAATAACAGACAATGTTGTAATACTTCTCAGATATAGCTACTCCATTTACATACCGTTTCTGAACTCATGTTCAATTCTTCCATCAGAAATGTTTGGTGTGGCGGACTCAATATAATGTACAGAGACCTGAGCATGCAACACTTCTCAGGAGTCAAATATGCATTTTGTATCCACGTGTCTGATTTCATCGATTTTTTAAACATACATTTTTTTAAAACTATTTTCTTGTTCTTCATTATTTTATGCACTCTTTGACGTCGCCACTGCAAAGTTGCCTCACTTAAAATCGCATTTTCTCCGCACTCCGAACATTTTGTTTCACGATGAATTATCCCGTGCTTTTCCAAAAATTCGATACTCCCGTTGCGATCTTCGAATAATTGACATGCTTTTACGAGAGTTATCATACAACCTGTACACTCCATTGTACAATATGAACTAAACATTTTCGAAAATTATAAGTACGCTACCTACACGCATATACATATATTTTTGTATGTTTACATTTCAACGATTGGTACTTTGTTGCTGTCTGATCGTACGTACTGTGTTTACGATCCTATCAGACACTCAGGAGCTCGTTTGACAGTTAGGATCAACATTTGGTCAATGTTAAAAGGAAACAAAAAATATTCTTTATTAATAAAGGTTCATGCGCTGTTATAATATCATTTTGTATCATGTTTTATGATCATAAAGAATATAGGAAAAAAAAAATTAGCTCAATCCAAGCAGGGCCCCCACTTCCAAATGTTGATCAATCTTGAATCAAAACAAAAATAAATTTTTATGGAAAAAAATGTCGTGCGCCGTCATAATATTACTTCGTATCATCTTCTATCATCATAAAGAAAAATAAGAAAAAAATTAACCTGATTCTAGCAGGAGCCTCACTTCCGAATATTTACCCATTTTTCAAACATGCACCTTCGAGTGGATATCATTTAATTAAAATTAAAAACAGCGCACGGGGCAGTAGAACTGCTTATCAATTTTATTTCTTCTGCAACTATCGGATATTACTTTTCAGAAACTTACGTTCATTTAGAAGAACAAAACTATCTTGCAACAATGATTCTAAATTCCTGAAGCAGCTACAAGGCTTTCAAAATTACAATTTGACGGCATAATTGAATTAATCTTCCGTTCATACATTGGGACATTTTGACCCGGATGAATAGAAAATAGAATGCTCCCTTTTCTAAAATTAAAAACTTCCAATAATTTTTTACAATTTAATTATATATTTTCCAACTTTGAATCATGTAGACATATCAAGAGGTGTTAAAAGTGTTTTTCTGATTAAGGTAGTGATCTCGCCGCAGTGACGTTGAAAAGTTGATTTCCTAATTTCTTATTCTCCGATCCATTTATGAAAGCCTCGAAATATTGCGAAGTATCCTTATAATGTAGTTTTAACATCTTATCTGTATGTAAAAACTTATAAAGTAATGAAGAAAATAATAATAAAATAATATTAACGGTCAAAGTTCTTTACTTTTTTTTCGTCAACTTTGTCAATTTCAAACTTCGTCAAATGTTCCTCTGTAATTGAGAATTCACTGCAACCTCTGTAATCGGCATAGTGGCGGGATGGGCACCGCATCACCATACAAACATAGAGGCTGCGCACCATCCACTCAAGTCAATTCTGGGCACCTGACCTAGCGGAGAACTCCCCTCCAATCTCTCTTTTTACCACGTTTTTGTTAACTCGCTTTCTTGTCTGTCTGTTCGGTACAAATTTTGCAGTAGATTTTAAACTAACTTCCGGATGAGCTAGAGCCTTGAATCTTTAAACATAGCTCAGAACTGGATGACGAACAAACAAACAACCGACAGACAAGAAATATATAAATAAAAAATATATAATAATATAAATAATATATTGTAATATACAGATAGATATTTTATATATTCAAATATTGTAGGGGAGAGTGGTCCTGAGTCGGCCCACTAAGCTTTTTGTCCAAAAACAGAAGGTAAATCGGATTTCATAGCGCTGCTAAGTGTTTAGTTGCGTACAGCGATTGCTTGCCTATAATTCAATGTCATTTAAGAAGGTGTAGTGTGGCTTTTAGAGTCGCAATGCAGTGCGGAGTGAAAAAGTACATCTTGACCATTTCTCAAAATAGTGTTCCTGAGTCGGCACCCCCCAGGTCTTGAGCCGGCACCCCATTTTTTTCACTCGAATGCAGGAAAAAGCGCAGATTCTCTAAATTACGACAGGAAATGGATGAATTTGAACGATTTAGAAGAATAAAACATGCATTTTTTGTCCAATTTTATATAGAAACATTTTTCGAGTACAATGTTGAAAATAAAAAAATATGAATTTTGAGTTGAATGAAAAAAAAAAAAATTGAAAAAGGGATGATCACTCGCTATCGTCGTCAGATTCGCAGTACGTGGGGCGTACTGAACTCTGCAGCGAACGCGAACGCAAGTGCAATCCACTTGTGGAGGGCTGCGAAGACTGGCGTTCTTGTCGTCGTATTTTAACTTTTGTGTCTTGCGTTTGAAATTGCGTCTCATGACTATAGAGCAAAAACACCGAAAATGCAAAAAAAATAACAGAAACAATACAAAAAAGCAACAAGATAAAAAAAATTGGTGCCGACTCAGGACCACCTGTTTGGTGCCGACTCAAGACCACTACGACTTTCTATTCGTTTCACGTGATTACGCACGCGAACAAATCCGAATGGAAAATCGACAAAACCAATCAATTAGAACATTGAATAAAGAAACCAATGCACTCACTCATTTCAAATTTTTGAAATATTTACATACCTGTAGCTGCTTTAGAATGAATGACGAAAATAAAATTATGTCACAAACGAAAAATATAAACGCGCTCACGCTGCGCAGAACAATCTAAACTGACAATTGTACGCATAATTTACGTCAGTTCTTACCAACATGTCATACGACAAAATAATTGAGCCGACACGCACGCCATCTCTGAGGAACACCATGGTGCCGGCTCAACCCGCAGTGCCGACTCAGGACCACTCTCCCCTATATATTATTTAAATATATAAAATATCTATTTGTATATTAAGAATTAAGTGTAAGAGAGAGAGAGAGAGAGAGAGAGAGGAAAAGGGAAACAAATGTAAAAAAAGTAAATAAAGAAATAAAATATAGTTTAGTTTTAGAGAAAAAATAATATTTATCAATTTTTTTAATATACCACGTTTTTAAAACGGACTAAAAAGTATAAAACAATTTCTCCTAGCCCTATACAGATTTATAACCTCATACTTTGATATAGCTATGAAAATACTTGTAAGATTAAAAACGAAAAATGTGGGACGCATGAAATAGATAATATAGGGAGTCTCTGTCGGCAGCAAGGAGTGTAGGGAGTATCTGTCGTGGAGAAAACTCACAAAACGTTCATATAATTTGCAGTGCAATAAAATTGTTAGTGACTTAGGTGAACTATTCTTGCATCAATTATGTTTGTCCACGTTTTTCGTTGAAATTCTTACAAGTATTTTCATAGCCATTAAAAATGCACACTGAGAGAAAAATGTATGGTATTTACAAAAAACGAGCATGGTAAAAGAGAGTATAATCGAATTCCCTAGAGTTTATTGTCACCGCAATAATAATATGGTTAACACAACTGTAAGCGAAAAGTATACGCAAACATGCGACTTTGGTGGCGTGTTTGACTATCTAGTATCTCCGAAATTAATATACACTATTGTAAAAGGCTTTACAATATCGATATGGTTAATTTAGCTATATCATAAAATCGGCGCACAAATACTAATACTGTATTGAGAGCAAAGTACATGGTATTTATGAAAGACACCCACGGAAAAAGAGGGGATAGTAAAATCCCGGATAGTTTATTGGCACCGTAATCATAATATTGTTAACACAACTATAAGCGAATATACAACTATAAGTATATCTAATCATGCAACTTTGGTGGCGTGCTCGAGTATCTATTATTCCCGAAATAACTACTAACGATTGTAAAAATATTAACTGAACCCGAGTCGAAAAATAAAAGTCATATTTTCCGGCGTGTTTTCGGTCTAGACCGAATTCACGTCGAAAACCGGCCGGAATAGCGAACCATTCCGGCCAGGCTTTGCAGGCCGAAAACACGCCTGAACTCTGGATTTCGGTTTCTCCGTCAGCCTGCTTTCTCGGGCCGAAAACACGCTGAGACTTACGATTTCGGCCTCTTCATCAGCCTGCTTGCTCGGGCCGAAAACACGCAGAAATCTGGAATTTCGGTCTCCCCATCGAGTATCAATATATGGTAATATAATGAGTGATAATTAGTGCAATTCGATCTTGCTTCCTCTTAAATCTCTACGATAATAAAGAAGATCCTTTTCACCGTATTTTTTTATTCAAAATAATGAATTTATACAGAGCCTTGAGTAAATTAGTTGGGAGTTAAAGTGATGTAAAATTTGAGCTTTGATTAGCTGAATTCTGCCAATTGTTGAACTGTTCTTGTGAGTTCGATTGATAATGAGGAGCCTGTAACCTGCGACGTCGATCAGTAGACCGAAAAAATGAGTATCGGCATATTTTCGGCGTGAGCAGAACGCTGACTGATGTAAGCTGAAATCCCAAGTTTCGGCGTACTTTCAACCTGCAACCCGTTAGGCCGATCAACACGCCGGAACTGAGTTCCGGCGCATTTTCGGTACGTTCCGGTTTATAAGTCGCCCGAATTATTACGATTTTAAAAGATTCGCCATTTTTTCGGTCTAAGTCGCCAACCGTAGGCCAACTTTTACAATTTTGGCCGAATCGAAAAAAGTTTTCGGCCTTAGTTTTCGACTCGGGAATTAACTGTATCCATATTGTAAAGCCTTTCACAGTAGTTAATAGTTATTTCGGGGATACTAGATAATCAAACACACTACCAAAACGGCATGATTAGATAGACGCTTATAGTTGTGTTAACCATATTATGATTGCGGTGTCAATAAACTATAGGGAATTTAACTATGCCCACTTTTACCATGGTCGTTTTTTTATAAATACTATGGACATTTTTCTCAGTGCAAGTTTGTACTATTTATATGATTAACATTAACACTTGTTGAGTATAAATTGTTACAAGATCTCAAGAAAAGTGACTATACGAACAAAATTATGGTAATCTTATAGTGAAGACGTAAATCATTTGTGGAACGTGTCAATAAAGTAGAGACAGCGGTAGCACGCTATGATCGATATAGATATATCAGCGCATTAATTTATCAGTTTTTAAAATTCGATATTTCGAAAACTATTGCGTTGCGCCAAAAATCCATTTAAGCAGTGACATATATTATCAACAAGACGATCTGTGCAAAATTCCACCTATATCGGAGGTAACAGCTATTCGGAATTGCAGCTGTAATTACTTTTATCTGTTATGCCAAATGTACGATCAAAATAACATAAGTACCCGGTGGCATAGTGGCAGCGTGCGTAGTATAGATAGGTAGGTCGTAGGTTTGAATCCATGTTCAGGCGAAATATTTTCTTCGTTAGGAATCATTTCAGGAGGTCAGGGAATGACAAATTATGGTAAACAGGTAGTACTCTCAATTGAGAATTTTTGAATTTATGAAATAATATATACATTTAGTAGGCGTACCATTCAATATGGTAAAAATCACGATTTTTTGATAGTGTAAGGTGATATCCGTTTTATGAAAACCTACTATATTATATAGCGTTGAACAATCAACGTATGCTTGTATGATTGTTGGTTGCGTTCAACATATGAGCATAGTTAACACAACTGGTAAAATATCATAAGTAGTACTATATTTTAGGCAGTAACCATGACTATAAAATATTGTTGTCCCCTCAGGGTAATATAAAATATGGTTCAAATATGGTTGAAGTTACCATACATTTCTCTCAGTGAACAATCACAAATTTTCAGGACAATCTGTATGGGGTTACAAATCTGTTTGAGGCTAGGAGAAATTATTTTATACTTTTTAGTCTGTTTTGAAAAGGTGGTATATTTAAAAAAAAATGTCTGTCAATATTATATTGTTTAACATGCTTTGAGCCTGACGATAGGGCCTGGTAATTCACGCACCATGCGCTACACCGATCGATATTCGGCACCTAGTGGGGGCTGATTTCATTTATGGAGATGCCGTTCGGAGAGGTTGCAGTGTACATATGGTAGTTTCCAGAAAAACGCGTTTTAAGTTTGCTGCCTCTCGACCGTAGTCCCCGCCTGTACTCCTTATAGTTTCTATAACTCGGCTAATTTCATGAGTATCATTGAACCGTTTTCACAGACATATTCAGAAAGGTCTTTAGAACAATAAAATTAAATTTTAAAAAACTGTTTTTTTTTAAATTTCTAAAAAACAATTACTCCCTTAAGAAGATTATGAAAAGTGATATTGCCAATTTCCGATATATGACAGTTTAGATAATCGTGTAGTTGTCATTACCTTCTCAAAACCAAAGTATACAAATTAGTTTGCTTATTAGGCATTTGCGTCTATTCCACGTATCACGTAAATTTCGGATTCGAATAAAGTGCTATTGGCTCCGTGCGCAACACTAGCGGCGCGTAGCGTTCGTTTTTTTTGCCGGCTCTGTCGAAGGTTCTGTGATTGTAGTTATAATATTGCGATAAATGATAAAAAAATGAAATCGCGCCTCGATTGCATTTCATTTGCTTGCATTACACCAATTTCTCGGGCCAAAGATAGCAAGAAGTGTTGCTTTTCAGTAAAGTAAAAAAAAGTAAGCACAATTTCCTTAAAATGCACATTTTTGCTTACTTGTAATTTTGTTTTAAGGGGTTAAGTGGGTTTAAACATTTTTTTTAATAATTTTTTTTTTAGTTTATTATCTAATAGTACAATATGTCTAGAATATTCTCCCAAAGTTTTAAGTCAATCGGAGTAAAAATCTAGAAGAGAGAGCCTTTGGGAATTCCCCCCGTTGGGTAAGACCGGCGGGGAGCGACGCAGGTATACGCATTTTTCTCAAAACACTATTTTTTAAGTCGGTGGACAGGGTTGCTCAAAAACTAATGCAACGATCTTATTGAAATTTTGCAGACTTCTTCAAAATAGCATTGACTAGTGATTGAACGAAGGTTTTTTTTATTCGATTACAACTAATTTTACAAGGCTATACGTAGTGTAAATTGTACCAAAAATTGAACTATTTTGCATACAACTCTGCCAAAAATTCAAATTTCAATTTTTTTAAAAATCCTTCGTTCAATCACGAGCTATACTTATCTATTAACAGAAAAAAATTGGTTTTTTAATTTCAGATAAAGCTATCATAAGTTATCGTGACCACCACGAGTACACTTTTTTTGAGGGGTCTCCGGAAAGGTCCCACCGGCTGAATTTCCCAAATTTTTGGATGAAATTTTTTTTAAATATTGTTGATATGTTGCTTTTTTATGCGCTTAACGTTTTGAATAAAATAATTTATACATTATATTAAAAAAAAAAAATACAGAAAATATGCTTTTTTTGGCTTCGAAACCCACGTAACCCCTTGAGACGAGAAAACTGAAGCTATATAATTGCTTTCATTAATATTTAACAAACACATATCGTTGCTAATAATAAATGACTAATCTTACTAATATAATAAAAGTCAAAGTTTGTGTGTGTTGTCCCGATGTTTGTTCCACTATCACGCCTAAACGGCTGAACCTATTTGGATTAAATTTGGCATGCATGTAGAGAGTTACTTGGAATAACACATAGACCATGAAAAATACATCTAATATTTTTCTAATTCTAATATTCGACTCGAATATAATTCAATTATGAAAGGATCAGTCTTATATAATTCTTATCATAGGATACAAACAAATTAAATCTAATTAAAATAGAAGATAATATAATATCAAATCTAATATAAATATTATATCTAATATTTTTCTAATTATAACATTCGTGTCAAATCTAATGTAATTATCGAATTCAAATTCTTATAGAATACAAACGAATCAAATATAATTTTAATTGGATAAAATCTAACGTAAAACATCTAAAAATATTCTAACGAATATTTTTCGAATTATATGATTTCAAAAAATCTAACGAATAAATTATAATTATCATAGAATACGACCAACTAAAATATGATCAAAATCGAATAGAATCTAATATAATATCACATATTTTACAAATATCAAATATAACATCTAATATTTTTCTAATTATAATACTTAAATCAAATATAATCTAATGATGAAATTATAATTCTTACAGAATACAAACGACGAAAAACTAATTAAAGTAGAATTGGTTAAGACCAGCGTGTGCTCAGAGTTTTTTGGACAATCAACCCTTTGGTGGGTAAAATCGTTAATGTAATTTCGTATGGAAGTTCAGTCATTTTTTTAAAAGTAAAAACGATTGAAATTTATCCTCAGTCTATTGGCTATAAATTCAGGATGACGTATGTCAGCCTTTAAAAAAAATCATGCATTAAGGGATTGGAAAGTATTTCAACAAAAATTTAGAGATCCACGCAGACGAAGCCGCGGGTAAAAGCTAGTAATAAATAAAACAACTTATAATAACTAGATACGTCAGGGACGTAGAAGAATTTAGGACAAAACATGTCCCAAGATTAATCATTCAGGCCCGTGTCATAAGGTAAACCTCTATTTCTTTGACGCTTAACAAAAATTCTTTACAAGTAAGTTCAACTCAATTTAACTCCATGTTATAGTTTTAAATAGCTACACGAAATACTTGAATATTTACTTATTATTATAGATAAATACAGCACGAGTGGTCACTGAAGCAAAATTTAATTGTGTCTATAATCAAAGTAGTAAATTTAAGCACATTGCTGCTTTAATCTATCATATCAACCACGTGGGGAGCACTTAGAGAACAAATCAGCAGCAGCAATTTTTGCAATTTATTACACAACAACTATCGTGGCTCATTTTTCATGAAACAATATTTTTTATTTTATTTTCAAAAATCTCGTACTACTTTCATACAGATTTGACAGATAAATAGTCGAGTTTATTGCAATTTTTGTCAACTGCGGGGGCGTTACGTTCGAGTTCTGCATTCAGCCAATAGAACATATCATTCAAATTCAACTTTTTTTTTCTACGTGCAATTTTCCACGACCCGGAAACATTTCGATTAATACTTGAGCTGAAAACTCTAAATAATGATTTTTTTTTTAATGCACGAAAACAAAGGTCCCTCTATGAGGAAGGCAAACATACCTTGCAAGACTTCGTAGGATAGTCCTTGTGTGTGCAATTCGTACATCGGAACCACTTAAAAAAAACAACATTGGGGGCATACGAAGCACTCTGTAAATTCTTCAAGGGCTCACGTACACTTTTAGCACCAGATTCAGAGATATTATTATGTGAGGATCCTTTATACACCCACAATCGCAAAACACATCGTTCTTCTTCTTCTTTTTCGCCTTCCGGCTTTCTCGGTCAAGTAACCGAGTTCGTAATAAAGCGTGATATAGGAACGTTTCACTGAGTGCCTGGCGGACTAATGACCATTCGCGTTGGTGGTTCTTTGCTCGTGTGTTGATGACTTCTTGGCTGGCTCGTTTTATCAACATCGGCGCCGCGTTCTTTTACCAAGTGCGGCGTGTGTCTACGTACGAAGGAATGTATGTTTCCAGCGAGAAACCGGAGGATGAACGACGGATGAGGCAAGAGGAAGAACAGATAAAAAGCGATACCGACTGGCGGACGAAAAAAAAAAGCAAAGAAGGAGAATCATCGATGAAAACAAAAGTAAAAACCGACGGGAATAAATCTTCAAATACTCGTTAATCCTGAAGCGAGAAGTTCAATGCTGACAGATCAGTTTCTCTTTTTTCCCACTTTCTCTTACTACTTCCTCTATACAGAATAGTAGGACATTATTTTTAATAATTTACAGCAAACCTGCAGTTTTGGCGATGGAATGCTTGAAAGAGCCTTAAAAGATACTTTTTCCAATGTACAGCACAGAAGTAACAAGCCTGAGGATGTTTATGCACACTGATTGTGAGAGAAATGTATGGTAACTTCAACCATATTTTAACCATATTTTATATTACCCTGAGGGGACAACAATATTTTATAGTCATGGTCACTTCCCAAAATATAGTACTGCTTATGATATTTTAGCAGTTGTGTTAACTTTGTTCATATGATAAGCGCAACCAACAATCTTACAAGCATACGTCGATTGTTCAATGCTATAGAATATAATAGGTCTTTATAAAATGAATATTACCTTACACTATCAAGAAACAGTGATTTTTACCATATTGAATGGCTATGTCTACTAAATGTATATAATATTTCATAAATTCAAAAATTCTCAATTGAGAGTACTACCTGTATGATTGTTTATCATAATTTGTCATTCCCTGACCTCCTGAAATGATTCTTATCGAAGGAAATATTTCGCCTGAACATGGATTCGAATCTACGACCTACCAATCTATACTACGCACGCTGCCACTATGCTATCGGGTACTTATGTTATTTTGATCGTAGATTTGGCATAACAGATAAAAGTAATTCCAGTTGCAATTCCGAATAGCTGTTACCTCCGATATAGGTGGAATTTTGCACAGATCGTCTTGTTGATAATATATGTCACTGCTTAAATGGATTTTTGGCGCAACGCAATAGTTTCCGAAATATCGAATTTTAAAAACTGATAAATTACTGCGCTAATATATCTATATCGATCATTGCGTGCTACCGCTGTCTCTACTTTATTGACACTTTCCACAAATGATTTACGTCTTCACTATAAGATTACCATAATTTTGTTCGTATAGTCACTTTTCTTAAGATCTTGCAACAATTTATACTCAACAAGTGTTAATGTTAACCATATAAATAGTACAAACTTGCACTGAGAATAATGTCCATACTATTTATAAAACAAACGCCCATGGTAAAAGTGGGCATAGTTAAATTCCCTACAGTTTATTGACACCGCAATCATAATATGGTTAACACAACTATAAGCGTCTATCTAATCATGCCGTTCTGGTAGTGTGTTTGATTACCTAGTATCCCCGAAATAACGATTAACTACTGTGAAATGCTTTACAATATCGATATAGTTAATTCAGTTAATATTTTTACAATATTTAGTAGTTACTTCGGGGATAATAGATAGTCGAGCACGCCACCAAAGTTGCACGTTTAAATATACTTTTCGCTTATAGTCGTGTTAACCATATTATGATTACGGTGCCAATAAACTACACGGGATTTTACTATCCCCTCTTTTGCCGTGGGCGTCTTTCATAAATACCATGTACTTTGCTCTCAGTGCAGCATTAGTATTTGTGCGCCGATATTGTGATATAGCTGAATTAACCATATCGATATTGTAAAGCCTTTTACAATAGTATATAGTAATTTCGGAGATACCAGATAGTCAAACACGCCACCAAAGTCGCATGTTAACGTATACTTTTCGCTTACAGTTGTGTTAACCATATTATGATTGCGGTGACAATAAACTATAGGGAATTCGACTATACTCTCTTATACCATGCGCATTTTTTGTAAATAATATACACTGTTCTCTCAGTGCAGAAGTGGCGTTCATACACGTATCTGTACAGTCCTACATTTCGGTTAAGCTTTGACAGTACTTGAAAATTGTCTTCAAAGGAAAAACGTACCTACAGGCTGCTCAAGGCGTTACGCTTAGAAGAATAAGTATATTCATAATGTTTTTTTTTCACGCTACTATTAAATATACAAAATAATTTTTATTTTTTACAAATACATTATAGTTTTATGAACAAATATTTTTTAAAAATAATAAAAACGTTTAAAAAATGACGAAGATATAAGTCGTATAGTAGGACTCTCTTTCCAAACTGGTGGACAAAATATCTCGAGATCCACTCAACTGAATTTGATTCAAGTTATACGGCATATTCTTTATAATATTATCGAGAATGTAGAAAGGACTTTTTTGATTGGACGCCGCGTCTCTTTTATATTAATTTTCAAAACTCAACATTTTGGTAAAAATCAGAGTTTTTTTTCTCTCAAACAGCTGTTATTACTATAAAAACATTTAAAAATATTTGTTCCCTTTGATACACTCTAGCTATTACCTTTCTTTACAAGTATTTTTTATTTGTTTTTCATATGATGCTTTACAGAGAAGAAAAATCAACCATGGCAAGGATTTTCAAAAGAGGGTCCTACTAGATGATTTAAATCGCCGCCATTAACCCCCCATGGTCACCCGGGGTCAATATGACCCCAAGCGTAACTTTAAGCCAAAGTTACTACAAGTTGTTAGCGATCGCTTTTTATAATAAATCGCTCATTTTTTGTGATTATCTTTCTTTATTTCACTCTTAAATAGCTCTTCCGATATAAGAATAAATACCTTTTTTGAAACGCCCACTATAAAGCAATTTTTTTCCTTAAACTGTCATATCTCTAGAGTAACATCCTAAAATTTTTAGAAAAAAAAGTGAAAATTTCAAGATTTATGATTTTTTTAAAGTAAAAAAGGGCTTTTTTATGCATTTACTCGTTGCTGATTTTTTTTCGACTTTTTAAAATTCGATTAAAATATAATACCGAGAATGCCACATTTTAGAATGTTCAAACTAATATCCTGAATTTTTATGAGTCATTCGGAACGATAAGGTCAACGCGGCAATCGTTTTAGGTAGTAGTCTCGCCACAGTGACGTTGAAAAGTTTATTCTCCGCTCAATCGATGAAAGCTTCGAAATATTGCGAAAAATCCTTATAATATAAGTTGTACATTTTCTCGAGATATAAAAACTTATAAATTAATGATGAAAACGCCTAATATAATGTTTACCTAACCCTCACTTCTATATCAGACTATCCATTCCAGCTACTAATACGTAAATACTCTGCGTATACGGATATGCACACAATACTGTAATTTAGCTCTAGTTCTAGACATTGCTTAATTTAAATTGCTATATCTCTGAAACTAGACGATCAAAATTGATAATTTTTGCACCCACTTCGTCATATGTTTATCTGTAATTGAGAATTAAAAAAAAATGTGTAGAAAGGGTTCAAAGTTATTGCGTGAAATGTGAAATTTTCCACTGCTCCCCATAAGAACACGTGTAAAACCGCACAATCTTTGATTGCCAATATATCGAATACACAACGGTAAATCCTTTTAAAATTTTGCAGGTAATTACTTAATAGTCTCCTGAATGGGTCCTCAGAATAAAAAAATATATCTATAGAAAAACGCCTTGGCGAGACTACCACGTTAAGGTTTTAAGCCACTGTAGAGGCCAAAAAAAGGGCATATTTTGGGATTTTTATTAAGCAAAACCATTAAATAAATCTGAATTACAAAATAGGGGTTTTATTAAACACGTAATTGACTATATAAAATTATTTTTCCACAGCGATACATGTCAAAATGGCGACTGTGCAGCATTTTTCCGACGACGCCTTAATTTTTTTCGATTATACAGTTTCGAAACAGTTCGATTATAAAGTTTTTTCGATTATACAGTACTGGACAAAAAAGTAGGCACTAGTCGAAATGTCTTACCGCAATAAAATTTACATAGCGGACTCAAAAATGAAGGTAATTGAATTTCCCAAGTGGCGTTTTAAAGAGGACAAGTGTACCTTTATTTTGCGTTTTTAGAAAATTCTCTACGATTTTTTTTCGCCCCGGCGCGCACTTTTGAACATGGCCATTTTTCGGCTATTTTTTGGCCGTCAAAAATTAACTGCAAAGTTTGTAGAAAATTTTTCCCTCGATTTTTTCAATAGTAAACGTAAAAAGGATATTAAAACCTACATTTTTTTTTAGAAAGTCTCGTACGTTTTTTTGTTTGCCCCAGTATTGCATTTTTAGCTAAAAAAGACATGTTTCACAAAAAAAAGCGTCGTCGAAGAACTATAGGATTTCAGAGGAAATGTCAAGAGGGTAAAAAGTTGCATGCGTTCACACTGGAGTGGTTAGAATTTTTTCAGAATTTTTTGTTGACATTTTTGTTACGATTTTTGGTTGGAACTTTGATGAGTGGAGAGGCTCCACTTGGGAATTATGGGGTTTAGGACAATATATTGAGAAAGGAAATTTGTTTACATATTAATTTTAAATTAACAACAATTTTTTAGAATTTTTTAATTTTTAATTTTTTAATTTCAATTTTCAAAAATAAAAAAACATCTAGAAAAAATTTAGTCAATTAAAAATGAAAATGTAAACATATTTCCTTTCTTGATTGTTCTAGATCCCATAATTCCCAAGTGGAGCCTCTCCACTCATCAAAGTTCAAACCAAAAATGGTAAAAACAATGTCAAAGAAAAATTCTGAAAAATTCTAGCCACTACAGTGTGAACCAATGCAACTTTTTGCATGGATTTTTGCGCTTTTGGGCCGCCACGCTTACTCGCAGTAACACCCCAGATAGACAGTCATGATTATCACAGCGTGCATACAATTGATGAAGCAAATTTTACAGCATATTGGCTACATGTTGTGATGCAAAGCAATGAACTCATTTAGTATCATGCATTTACAAAACATTTTGATCTTAATATGTCGTTTACAAATGCATCGTGCGTTTAGAGCACGTCGAACTCATATCGCTGTGCTCAAGGGTCCGCAATTAATATCCGCAAATTTTACGTCATATTGAAGCCATGTGTAGACATTTTGGTGTGTACTCACTATGGTAACATCAATTGCTCTCATGAATTGTACTCTACATGAACGCAATTTCGTTTACGTTGGTGAATACATTTCATGAGCTCATTCAGTACCTTGGATTTGAGATACATCGTGACTTAAATTTGTCGTTTCGAAATGCATCATCCAATGACTACAAGATGAACTCATAAGAGGACAAATTTAAATTCTGCAATGAATATTTGCAGATAGACGTCATATGGTAGTGATCCAATGATTTTTGTTGGTGTATTCACTGGGTTAGCACTGGTAGTAGACATGCCATGCAAGCAATATCACGGCGATATGCATATTTCTCAGTGATACACCCCATGAGCGCAATATTCCGGTAAAATGCGTGTTTCTCAGTAATACATTCTATGACGGCGATATGCATGTTTTCAGTGATACATTCGATCAGCACAATATGACGGCAATATGCATATTTCTCCGTGACACATCCCATGAGCGCAATATGACGGCGTTATGCGTGTTTCTCAGTGATACATTGTATGACGGCGATATGCATGTTTCTCAGTGATACATTCGATGAGCGCAATATGACGGCGATATGCATGTTTCTCAGTGATACATTCGATGAGCGCAATATGACGGCGATATGCATGTTTTTCAGTAATACTTCCTATGTGCGCTATACAACGGCGGTAGTAAGTACGATATAGTGAAATAAAATTTCAATAACAATTAATTTCTAAGAATTTGGTGTTTTTTTTTATTCAAATGGATGTATTGTACCTTCTTCAAAAATTGAACATTTTTTCATCATTCCTTTTAATGCATCTGGATGGCTTTCTTACATCACTAAAATATTTAGCAAGTACAACAAGGTATTCATTTTATATGATACATGTAATGATAAATGAAGTTATTCGTTTATTTTTATCATCATCAAAAGCCTTGAAGTCGTAAAACTATAGAAAGAATACGTAAAAACGTGTGTTATTTTTACTGCCTAAATGGGCAAAAAAAATTCAGTAGTCAAAAAGAATTAATTTTCGTTGCATTGCAACAATGCAAACTTCAACGTTTTCCCACTTATTGACATTTTTTTAAATGATAAAAGTAAGGAGCAAAAAATAGGAAATTTACACAAGTGATAGGATGGTTAGGTAGGTAGCGCGCTTAGCTCTAGAATTAGAAGACGTAGGTTCGAAACCGAGGCTAGACAAAAACTTTAGTGAGGCAGAGAACACGTTTTAATCCAATTATCCTATATGCAGCAATATAAGTAAAGCATATGGAAACGAAAAATACTACCAGATTTTTTTTTATTCATAATTTGTAGACTTATTAATTTTTTCATTTCGGGCACAGATCCGACCGCCTGTACAGTGTCGTAGTACGGGTTACGCCCTCTAGCGTCCATATAAGCACAACAATTGTATCATGTCATGATATAGCCATATGAGCTCCATATGAGCACTAAAATTTCTTCACGTCGTGACGCTCATATGAGCTCCATATGAGTACAACATTAACGTCATCCTGTGACACCAATATGAACCCCATATGCACTCCCTTATTGTTGAATATTCGTGATCCGATTTTGAAAGTGCTGATGAATTCATTGTATGCATACTCGCGTGAGAGCAACTTTGCTTTAATTGGATGTATTATCATGAATCGTCATGTGATGCAAATATGACCTGAAGGTGAGCACTCATAAGCGACACATAGCTGTGTTAATTTCTATGCATCATAGATAATGCCCATATGATGCCAATATGAGCTAAATGTGTCTATCTGGGACGCGAACTATGCAAGAAGTCCAAACGCAGCTGCGCATTTCTCGCGGCGAGGAGTTTTTGGACGATGAAATAGATTTAGAAAATGACGCTTCGAAAAAAAAAGACGGAGCACGATACCGACGAAGATGAAGAATATGCTGAGGCTCACAACTTGGATTCCTGCCCAAAAATGTATAAATATACGTTATTTCTGTTTTTATGTAATAAAAGCTTATTATGTAAATAGTTTTATGCAATGTATAAAAAAATTCCATCCAAAATATTGGATTTTTTGCAGTAGTGATTCGTCGTAATAGACCATACATCTATTGTAACGAAAAACGGCACGCCGAAAATCGACCTATTTCATCACTGGAGGTTTTGTTGATAACGATAAAAAATTATATCAGCATATTTTTTTTCACCCTATTCTTTTTATATTAACTAGATGCATCTATATGATTTTTTTTTAATCGAATGGTGAACGAGATTTTTCGTGAAATCAGATTTTTCCTATTGCATTCCATTATTAAAATTATTTATTTTAAATATATTTATTTATTCAAATCAAGATCGATTTAATATCGTCTAATAACTAAATATTTAATTTATTCCTCATAAATCTGTGATTTGGTTTCATCTGGTAGTATAAGACAAAAGAGTCAGACGGAAAAATGGTATAAAAAAAATAAAATGGTACACGATTCAGTCTCTCAAAAATCTCATGGCTTTGTTTTCATTAGAAGACTGTTGTAACATTCTGCAGTTGAGGAAAAGGGTTAGTCTTTCTATACATAAGTAGTCGCATCTGTTAATAAAAGGCACGACGATACCTTTATTTTTTTCTAAACAACAGCTTTGTTAGTGAAAAAAAAATAATTAAACTTTTTTTCACCGCACGTTTGACATGAACCAACATTCCTTTCTCGTATGATGCGATATATCGTGTTTTATCTTTATTCATTTAATTTGAATATATTTAATATTTAATAAGAATAGCTTGAACAAATAAAAAAATATAT
>CAWVQM010000583.1:0-11629 GCA_963932345.1 Ophion ventricosus | reverse complement strand
TCTTTCGGGCAATTTGTGAATACCGCGCCAGTAAAAATCTTCCCCTTTTGCTGCGAACCATTAATCAAGCCATTTTTTCACATTTTCGTACGAACCAAAGCGCTGCTCAGCAAGTGCGTGACTCATCGATGCAAACAAGTGGTAATCGGAAGGAGCCAAGTCTGGTGAGTAAGCCGCATGGGGTAGAACTTGCCAGCTGAGTGCTTCCAACGTGTCGCGAACCGGTTTTGCCGTGTGTGATGGAGCATTGTCATGAAGAAAAATGACTTTGTGTTGCCTCTTTCGGTATTCTGGCCTTTTTTCAAGCAGCGAACGCTTCAAATCGGTCAATTGTTGTTGGTAACGTTTATTATTAACCGTTTCCCCAGGTTTTAACAGCTCATAATGGACCACGCCCCTCTGGTCCCACCAAACACAGAGCATCGTCTTTCTGCCAAAGCGATTCGGTCTTGCGGTCGTTGTGGATGGTGCGCCTGGGTCTACCCATGATTTTTTGCCCTTGGGATTCTCAAAATAAATCCACTTTTTATCCCCTGTAACTATACGATGCAAAAACGACTTCCTTTTGTACCGAGCGAGCAAAATGTCACATGTGTTTTTGCGCTTTTCCATTTGCCTGTCGTTCAACTCATGCGGTACCCATTTACCGGTCTTCTGAATCTTTCCCATCTCTCGTAGCCGATTGGAAACAGCTTGTTGACTAACGCCCAATTGCTCGGCGAGTTGTTTTTGTGTTTGCGAATCATCCTCGTCCAACAATGCTTGCAATTCCACATCTTCGTATTTTTTTCGGCGGTTTTCCATGTTCCTTGTCCGCAACGTCGAAGTCACCACTTTTGTAACGCCGAAAGCATCGTTCACACGTATCTTGCGATGGAGCATGTTCACCATAAGCTTCTCGAAGTAATCGGTACGATTCAGCAGCAGTTTTCTTCAAATGAAAACAAAAAATTAATGCTGTCCGCGAATGCTCTTTGTTCGGTATAAATTTCGACATATTGAACACAACAACACAACACTATGCACACACTTTTCCAATTTATCACTCGTGCGCGTCTGACACTTGTCGATGACACAACAAAATGGCGCAGTGTCAAATCTTTATAGCACAAACTGCATTGGTGCACCATCTGTTGTCTGAAATCCGCATTTCATACTTGACATCTGGTAATTACAATGAGTGACTAAATCGTTGCTTGGGAGGCTACGCAAGCACAGTTCATGTACCACGATGTCTGGAAGTTCGTGTATCACGATGTCTGGATACAATGATGAAAAAAATCCCTTTTGTTTTCTCGACAAATCAATAATGGCAGTCACCAGAAGTAGGATCTTGATGAAGTGATTTAAAATTATACGCAATTCGATCTTACCAATCTTCAAAGTGATCCTCCCCCGCAACAAGATCTAATCGTATTGCCTAGCCGTCTCATAAATTTGCATGAAGCAATCCGTACTATGTAAACGTCTACGTGAACGCGCAATGGGGAAGGATCCCTTCGTAATCCTTGGAGTGTTCAACTAGTGAGCGAATGCGGTTTGGTTTCACCGCAGTTACTAGAACGTATCACACGAACTAACCCTAAGATCCTCCTGTGAAATTATCCTTCCATCACTGTAACAGCTCGCTTCAAACGTCCCTAATCCGTAGGGTTGAATTGTGAGCTTCAGGGATACCACGAATGCCGCGTGTACGCTCTCACAAAATTTCTTCGGTCTGCCACGAAACTTCTCAGTTCTCGTTTCACCTTGTGTCTATATGGAATAAATTTATATGTAAAAAAAAATATTTAAAAAAACAAACTTTTGTTCAATATACTAAAAAGTAGAAAATAATTTTTTTTTTTTACCGAGTCACCACATGATTATAAATAAAAGCTTCGGTTTTTTTTTCGCTTAATAGAATTTTTGTGAGAACGTTTTTAACTCCCGGACGTTTCGGGCACCATCCGATTGCTGGTTTCGAGGAGTTCTTTTTCTTCGTTTACTTCTCGTAGTATTATTTTTTTTTTTTCGATGGACGTTTTGCTTTTTTCTTTGGGCTTTGAATTTTTTCGAGATCGTTGGGAACATCCGGACGTTTCGAGAGCACCATCGGAGTGCTGGTTACGAGGAGTATTTTTATCCTCAAACACTTTTTGTCGTAGTACTTTTTTTCGAAGGACGTTTTGCCTTTTTTTTTGTGGTTTTCGAGTCTGAGATTATTTTGAGATCTTTCTTATTCAGAGGTTCGTATACCAGGCTTTCGCGCGTTGACGTCACAGAGCGCTTGTGAATCATTTTTCTGTCAGTGTACAGCATTGAGTTAAACATTATGTGAATGTGCCATCTCAGGTCAAAGATCCTGGGATTATTTTCGTTCTGGTTCTTTGAAATAAAAACCATGATTTTTTGTGTTTAATTGCGCAAATATATATATATATATATATATATATATATTAGTGCAATAAAAAAAAAATATATATATATATATATTGTGGAACGAACAAATATGATGCAACGAACCTTCGCCGAACGAGATTTGTTCCCTGCACCCTCTTTCGCTCGTCGACGTCTATCGACTATTAAAACGACGTATATGCGAAGCACTTCGTTACACGCCGATTGTTAACGGATAATTGGCAGTCGCAGTCCTCCGTAACACAGAAACATGCGGTGACGATGCCTGACGATGGGATCAAATTTTTACACTTTCTTTTTTATTTTTACTTTTTTTTTTTTTTTCATCATACCAACCGGTTCGTCAATTTTTTACTCGATTTATTAAGAAATAAAAACGTCTTTTTTTTGTTGCCAAAATGTGTATTGACAATTTCGTCAAAAGAGTGAACGTTTGCAAAACAGGGACGAGGCCAGCCATTTATCGGATATTTTATTCCACACGTTTGTACTGTTGTTTTGACGGATCATTGGAAAAATTGTGGCCAACTATACACCTTGGACTTACTCTAGATGAGTTTCAACAAAATCGAAGGCGGGACACCAAAGGGATGTTCCACGTGTGTGGAGAGACTAGATCAGCTCTGGAATTTCCAGATAGGATTTACGTACATATATATTGGTATATTGATATGGTATATATATATATATATATATATATATATATATATATATTGGAAGGGTGAGATTCTATGTTACGCATGGCTGCAAATGTGAATCAGGGCGATCTACACATGTGTGGGTGTATACAGAGAGAAGGAGAAATGTATAGAGAGCCAAACATATATATAGAGAGATGTAGAGAGAGAGAGAGAGAGAGTAAGAGAGAGAGAGAGAGAGTAAGAGAGAGAGAGAGAGAGAGAGAGAGAGAGAGAGAGAACGATGTTGCAAGACCCAAGTTGTCTCTACTGCACACGTGAAAACTCGTTCTCGACGTTTCCCGATTCCGGGAGAAGGATCTCTCAGTCAGCTTCGCGGAGCATCAGTTCGAGCGTTAAGCTTTCCAGCACAAATAGTCACGTGCAAGCTTCATGTGCAAGCATGTATGCATTCGTTAACACACACATATATATATATTTGCATGGGGGAAAAGGTGATTTTTAAGACATTCGAATTCGTAGATCATTCTCACAGTAGCCAATTGTTGCTATAGTCGACGACTTTAGGACTTGATCCACACGCCAATATCGTCGAATTTTTTAGAATTTTTAGAATTTCTAGAATTTCTAGAATTTCTAGAATTTCTAGAATTTCTAGAATTTCTAGAATTTCTAGAATTTCTAGAATTTCTAGAATTTCTAGAATTTCTAGAATTTCTAGACTTTCTAGACTTTCTAGAATTTCTAGAATTTCTAGAGTTTCTAGAATTTCTAGAATTCCCAGAACTCCTAGAATTTCTAGAATATTTAGAATTTTTAGATTTTTAGAATTTCTAGAATGTTTAGAATAGGACGATTTTTCTAATCGATTTTTGGCCTCGACTTTAATTGACAAAAGAGGCACCGTTTTTATTTTTTTTTGATCCTGTAGTTCTGCAATTGTACACGAATTGGAGGAACATTGAAAAAAAAAGAACAGTCGGAGAAAGTAAAAGTTGATGAAAAAAAAAACAGACGAAAAAACAAAACAAAACGAATACGTGTAATGTACGAATACAAGTGGGTGGAAAAAATTGACCCTTGTAATCCCTACGTCCTTAAAAGGGATAAAGTGATATCATCGCAGCGGTACGAGCCCTGCCATTCGGAATAAAATATCGGAAATATATACGTAGTCTCTTCTACTCGGCAGTCGATCGTAATTGATTCGCTCATTCTGGTTGATCGAGAGGACTCATCTCGACATCTACCCCCCGGCATTCGAATTCGTACAGTGCACTTGACACGTAAGCGCGCATTTTCAATGCTCGTGGGAAAAAAAAAAACAAAAAAAAAACACGAAAAAACAGTAAAAAAAAAGAAACAAAAAAAAGTTGCGCTGCAATCCCTTGACCCACTTTTGTTCAAACTATTGCTGGGTAGAACAGACCAAATTCGATTTTCTTCGTTCATTGCACAGTAGTACGCTGACGGCTCTTGTGCCCCCGTCGTTTCCCTCTTCGTAACGCAACGAGTATAAATATTGTTTTGAGAAAAAAAAAAATCCGCTTCAATCACAGTGGGAAAAATGGATTTGCGTTTCACGAACTAAACCTGTCGTTTTTTTTTTTTCGACAAGCCATTCGTGAGAGAAGACGAATATAAAAATGTATGGCTGTCATGGGCTTTGATTTATTATGCCATTCTCGTATTTATGCGATATATCGTGTTTTATCTTTATTTATTTAATTCGAATCTAATCTTTATTCATTTAATTTGAATATATTTGATATATAAAAAGAATAGCTTGAACAAGAAAAAAAAAAGATGTCTTTAGTGAGCCTTATCTCACGATGTGTACATCGCATCGAGTCATACTATACGGCGATTTAAAGGTGACGTTGCGCTTCAAAAAAAGTTCTTTGACAGTTTTGTGTTTGGTGAAGCCAGTTGTGTGTTACGGCGTTCCAAAGTGGAGGTAAAAAAAGAGAAAAATTCGATACATTCTTCAGTACCACTACGACCAAGGTAAAAAGGCGGAGCAGGTGGCCAAAAAAATTTGTGCTGTTTATGGAGCCAATACAGTATCGAATGTAACAGCAAAGCGGTGGTTCCAACGATTCCGTTCTGGTTATATGGACGTCGAAGATGAGGCACGCTCTGGTAGGCCAATCATCGAAAATGTCGATAAAAATCATGGAAATCGTCGAGTCGGACCGGCATCTGAGCACTTATTCCATTGCCCAGGAACTGAAGATTAGCCAGAAAACCGTTTGGAACGATTTGCATAAGGCTGGTCTCAAGAAGAAGCTCGATGTATGGGTGCCACACGAAATGACGCAAAAGAACCTTTTGGACCGAATTGATGCCTGCGATTCTTTGCTGAAACGTAACGAAATCGAGCCATTTTTGAAGCGGATGGTTGACTGGCGATGAAAAATGGGTCACATACGAGAACAACAGCGGAAAAAGATCGTGGTCCAATCGCGGTGAGCCGGCCCAAACGATCGCCAAGCCCGGATTAACGGCCAAGAAGGTTTTGCTGTGTGTGTTTGGTGGGATTGGAAGGGAATCATCCACTATGAGCTGCTCACATCGGGCCAAACACTCAATTCGGACCTCTACTGTCAACAACTGACCAGATTGAAGCAGGCGATCGACCAGAAGCGGCCAGAATTGGCCAATAGGAAGGGTGTTGTGTTCCATCAAGACAACGCCAGGCCGCACACATCTTTAACGACGCGCCAGAAGCTCCGAGAGCTTGGATGGGAGGTTCTATCGCACCCGCCGTATAGTCCAGACCTGACACCAAGCGATTATCATCTTTTCAAGCATTTGCAACAGTTTCTCGATGGTACAAAACTGGCCTCAAGAGAGGCTTGTGAAAATGAGCTGGTCAAGTTTTTTTTACCAATAGGCACGAGGACTTCTTCAATCGTGGAATTATGAAATTGCCTTCAAAATGGACAAAAGTTATCGAACAAAACGGCGCATATTTCATCTAAATCGGATAATCCTATGTTAATTTCTTCGTCGAAACAAAGCGAAAAAACGCTCGGAACTTTTTATTTCATCTAATATTGACTTTCACCACTCTTCATATTTTGTTTATTTTGACTCGATAATCCCGAATTCACCGTCAAATTTTGGCGCCTCGGATATCGTACTCTTGCCGATGCCTCCTTTGAATTAAAAAAAAGTCAACAATTATTTACATCCTCTCGAGTACGAAATAATGAAGCTTTCGAATTCTAGTAATTCCAGCAAACAAAACGGAAGTTTCTTTGGCCTAATGGACATTCCTGTGGATCATATTGACTCAGGGCGAGCAAAATTGTCACTATTCGCCCGAATGCCTACAAAACTGGTTTAAAGTACGGAAAAGCAGACACACAAAAGGGCCTTGGTGTATAGCAAGTGTTCCATATAATTCTGTCATTCATCCTGCTGGAATCCTTCCGCATCTATGACATATAGAGAGGAGCGGGACCCGGGTTCACTCGAATGAACATTGAGTTACGTGAGCTCAAGGCGATATGCCCGGTGCAATCTTCAAGATTTCACAGAGCTTTATAGCTATGCGAGCAGGGGTTATATCTGACACTCGTCGCGCCACTATATCCGTTCACCATCCGAATAACTCGATAGATCTTGTTACGTCCTTGCGCCCCGCGTATCAATCGGCGCGTGAATTGTGAAAACTGATTACTCCACCGTGTCTTGCTCGTCCATACGTCTGGGAAGGCTTCGCGACGTCTTAGACTGAGCAGAAGCATTTATGTCTTATTTTTTATTTATTTTTTTAGCTGATAGTCTTAATTCATGTTATGTTTACATTAGGTATGTGACAATTTTTTCTTCGAGCTTAACCCTTAGTGTGCATCCGGGGTCAGCCTGACCCCAACATTTTTTTCTTACCTGCAGCGCTTTTTTTTGCGTACCTTCAACTTTAAGCACGTTTTTGAACAATTATAAAAGCTTTTTTTGGAAATCTAACTTCGCGGACTTAAAGTTTGATCGATTAACTGCAAAAAGTGACTGAACCTTTTTTTCCGAAAAGCCCATAGTTACCGAGATATTCGAGGTCAAAAATGGCCTGGGGTCAAATTGGCCCCATGCGCACGAAACGATTCGCCGTGAAGGTGTGCGCACTAAGGGTTAAAATTATATTTAAAATAGAAATATTTTCGCGGTCCTTTGTGGTTTTGAAAAGGATCGGAGGCAAGCTTTCAGAACACCGAACGACAAGTCTACGTGAGTTACGTAAACCTCTCGGAATAGCAGAGTTTACGATGACAACTCGACGGTAGTATGGAAGAACGTGCTATCTCAAATTGTGATAGAAGAACGTGCTATCCCAAATTGTGATAGAAGAACGTGCTATCTCAAATTGTGATAGGAGAACGTGCTATCTCAAATTGTGATAGAAGAACGTGCTATCTCAAATTATGAGAGAAGAACGTGCTATCTCAAATTGTGATAGAAGAATGTGCTATCTCAAATTGTGATAGAAGAACGTGCTATCTCATATTATGAGAGAAGAGCGTGCTATCTCAAATCGTGATAGAAGAACGTGCTATCTCAAATTGTGATAGAAGAACGTGCTATCTCGAATTGTGATAGAAGAACGTGCTATCTCGATCAGTCAACATATTTTCATTGATACAGCACTGGTATTTGGGACACCTCAGTATACAGAGCACTTTTTCTGTTAGGTTATTTAATTTTCTAATATGATTTAGCTCGATAACAGAAGAAAGTTAAGATATGTTTGAATAAACAACTTTTTTTTAATCATCAATATATTTATTTATATGGAATTTTTAGAACCTACAGTAACTTTTTTTTACTCATCAATATAAATAAATATATTGATGATTAAAAAAAGTTGTTTATTCAAACATATCTTAATTTTTATTATTGAGCTAAATCATATTAGAAACTTTTTTTTAATCATCAATATATTTATTTATATGGAATTTTTAGAATCTACAATAACTGTAGGTTCTAGTGTCTCATCATAAGTGAAAAATTATAGGAGCTGTTGGTCCGACCGTTGACCTTTCAAAAATAAAGGCGTCATCGGAAAAATGCTGCAAAGTCGCCATTTTGACATGTATCGCTGTGAAAAAAAATAATTTTGTATCAATTACGTGTATAATAAAACCTCTATTTTGTAATTTCGATTTATTTTGTGGTTTCGCTGAAAAAAAAATCACAAAATGTGCCCTTTTTTTGGCCTCTCGAGTGGCCTAAGGCCTTAAGGTAGTAGTCTCGCTACAGTCACGTTGAAAAGTTCATTTCTCAGTTTCTTATTCTCCGATCAATCGATGAAAGCCTCGAAATATTGCGAAGTATCCTTATAACGTAATTTTTACGTCTTATCGGGATGTAAAAACTTATAAAGCAACGAAGAAAATAATAAAATAAAAGAAAATAAATCGCTATATCTCGGAAACTGGACGGTCAAAGTTCTTGACTTTTTTTTTTTTGACAAACTTCGTCATATGTTCCTCTGGAATTGAGAATACAAAAAAAAAAAATCTGTGGAACAGTTTCGAAGTTATTGCGTGAAGTGTGAAATTTTCCACTTCTCCCCATAAGAATTCCTGTAAAACTGTGCAATCTTTGATTGCCAATATCTCGTATACGAAACGGTGAATCCTCTCGAAATTTTGCACGAAATCACTCAATACTGTTATGAATGTGTCATCAAAATTGAAGAAACTTCTGAAAAATGCCTCGGCGAGACTACCACCTTAAGGAAGGTTTCTATCTTGTTAAGCAAAAAAAAAAAAAGAAAAAATCCTTTTGCCGTATCCTGCCTCGTTAAAGTTTTTCCCTAGAAGCCGTAGGTTCAAATTGATCGTACAGCATCAGGGCGTGCCTTACTACGGTATGCCGGAGCGCAGCTTGATCGCGGCCTGATCAGTCTTCAGGCTGCCGGAAGTAAATTTCTAGTCGGAAACGATTGAGTCTTTTTTGTTTGGGGAAAAAAAATAATTTTACTCAATTACGTGTATAATAAAACCTCTATTTTGTAATTCCGATTTATTTTGTGGTTTCGCTGGAAAAAAAAAATCACAAAATGTGCCCTTTTTTTTGCCTCTAGAGTGGCCTAAGGCCTCAAGGAGTGACGAGATGCTGGTCGATCTTTACGAGATCACGGAGCTGGAAATGTCCATTTTGCCTTTTTTTTTGGCATTCCAAGCTCGGGCTGCGTGATTTCATTTGGGTGAAAAAAAAAAAAAAATGAAGGCACGTACTGAATATATAGCACAAATTATTCCGATTCGTACGATGGAGTGGCTTTTCGCGTCAAAGAAAAATGGATCAAAGGAGAGGCAGGTGGATTTTTTCGTTCTTCACTTTTTCTTCCTCTTGTTTTCTCTCGTGACACTCCTGACGTTGTGTCCACGGTTGGATAACCAAGCACGAGATATCCAACCGGACGTACAAGAGCCCTTGACCAATAGGGCCTCGCAACATCCGGCCTGAGCCCTACAAACCCTTCAGCTTCAATCTTCGCGACCGTTTTTTTTTTTTCTTCTTTTTCCATCAACTATTTTCACCCCATCTCCGAAATGATTTCCAACTGGCCTATCAGGAAAGCCAAAACGACGGAATCCAATCTCTCCAAACCCAAAATGAGGAATGAGGGAGGCCTCTTTTTTTTCCGAGGTAAAATAATCTTCGTTCGCGTGTATCATTTTTCAAGCTTACTTGATTGATGATCAAAGATCCACGGGGGGAAGGAATTCCAGGCAAACGTAAATGGAATTTGAAATTCTTAAATATATGTCCGATAGGAAAAAATTGCTCTTTTTTCTTTACAATTAATGCCACTGGAGATGATTGAAATTTACTGGAAAGTGAAATTGAAACGGAGGCATGATTTAAAAAATAAAAATAAAAATACTTTCGACTGGAAAGGCCACTTGCTAATTCATAATTAGTAAGGAAATTCCATTGGATTTGCGATTTAGTAATTAGTAATTAGTGGGAAACGTCACTGGAGATGACTGGAATTCACTGGAACGTGAAATTGAAATAGAAACAATGATAAAAAAAAAACGAAAAAACACTTTCGACCGGAAAGGCCACTTGCTAATTAATAATTAGTAAGGAAATTCCATTGGATTTGCGGCTTAGTAAATATGAATTAGTGGGAAACGTCACTGGAAATGCCTGGAATTTACTGGACACTGTAATTGAAATGGAAACAATGATAAAAAAAATAAAAAGAACTTTCGACTGGACAGGCCACTTGCTAATTGATAATTAGTAAGTAAATTCCATTGGATTTGCGACTTACTAATGATCAATTAGTGGGAAACGTCACTGGAAATGCCTGGAATTTACTGGACACTGTAATTGAAATGGAAACAATGATAAAAAAAATAAAAAGAACTTTCGACTGGACAGGCCACTTGCTAATTAATAATTAGTAAGTAAATTCCATTGGATTTGCGACTTACTAATGATCAATTAGTGGAAAACGTCACTGGAAATGCCTGGAATTTACTGGACACTGTAATTGAAATGGAAACAATGATAAAAAAAATAAAAAGAACTTTCGACTGGACAGGCCACTTGCTAATTAATAATTAGTAAGTAAATTCCATTGGATTTGCGACTTACTAATGATCAATTAGTGGGAAACGTCACTGGAAATGCCTGGAATTCACTGGAACGTAAAATTGAAATAGAAATAATGATAAAAAAAAAATGAAAAAAATACTTTACCCTGGTAATGCCACTTACTAATTAATGATTAGTAAGGAAACGCCACTGGAAAAGCCTGGAATTCACTGGAACGTGAAATTGAAATGGGAAAAATGATAAAAAAATATTTAAAAAAATACTTTCGACTAGAAATACCACTCACCAATTATTAATTAGTGAGGAAATGCTACTGGAAAAGACTGGAATGCACTGGAAAGTTCTATTGAAATAGGAAAAAATGGAAAAAGCCTTTCGACTGGAAATGCCACTCACTTATTAATAATTCGTAAGTGGAATTTCTAGTCGATAGTGTTTTTTTTATGTTTCCATTTCAATTTCACTTTATTCCTGGAAATGGAAAAATCCCTTGAGATCGTCCCGTTTTGGCACATAATAAAAGATCGCGATCCTTGATAACGGAATGTGGCAAAGAGTACTTTGGTAAAAAAAAAAAAATTGAAAGGGTGAGTGGTTAATTTTTCCATTTCGTCGCCAGCGAGTTGGCCTCGGTTCCTTTAGGCCATTTGAAATTGGGTCGGTATGTCGAAAAAAGAGACATCGCACGTGGTAAATCGTCTCGTCGTCATTTCGCGTTCCGAAGATCCGCGTGGGTACCGCATTAATTTATATGCAAATGTCATACGATTCCAAGACCGGAGGGAGATTCAACTTGCAGGAATTCTTGAGCTTCCTACCACCGCGTATCTCGCCCTTGGCATTTTTTTGTCCCCTCTTATACGCGAATTTGTGAAGAAAACAAAAATTCTTACCGGAAGCTTCTATTTTTCTTCTTCGACGTCGATCATGAGTAGATCAGATAAAAGGAAAATTAGACAGAGCTTAGATTAGATTCTATCAAAAAAAAATTAATAATTTTGATTAATTGT
>CAWVQM010000582.1:0-13294 GCA_963932345.1 Ophion ventricosus | reverse complement strand
CCGAGATATTCACGAGTAAAACTCGACGCGAGTAAACAATGGCACAGTAGTTTCGGCGTCGGAGCTGTCGCCAGCGCGGGTTCGAAGCCACGTTCGGGACTAACCATAGGTTAGTCTCGAACCCGAACGTTCTCATTCCGAAGCGAGGAATTTACCAACCCGACTATCTTTTCTTCGCAGCAATGATATGCCAAATGTTTTACTTATCGTCATAGCACCTGGCAGCCTGAAAAAAGAATCTTTCAATGTTATAAACAAAAATGGTTTAACAATAAATTTACTTGCATATTAATTAACTGTAGTCATTATCCGACAAGAAAAAAAAAATTGAAAAAAAATTCACCTGCCCGAACGTGGCTTCGAACCCGCGCTGGCGACAGCTCCGACGCCGAAACTACTGTGCCATTGTTTACTCGCGTCGAGTTTTACTCGTGAATATCTCGGCCAATTTTTGTCGCACGACATTTTTAAAAAAAGGGTTTTGCTCGGAAAGGGACACCCTGTATGCCCACGAACGGAAAACTAGTTGTTGAGATACACCCTGTATATATGTATATGTAGTTATATTATATGCACAGATGTAAATAGAATTGATCGGAGTGCTTACGAAATCGTTGTCATTCCATAGCTGCACGCACATTATTATACATATATTGTTCGGGATGTCCTGTAAATCCGGTAAATTTTAACGCGGTGAACACAACGCGCACTCCGATCTCTCCTCGAATTTGTGCGGCACACGTACACGCACATATGCATTTGGATGTTCACGCTTTAGTTCCTTTATAGTCTGCTCGCGCGATCAAAAACCTCACGATTCGCGGAATTCAATGTATAATAATTCATAAGTCATATATATTTAATTATTATTCGAAAGGGGCCCGCATTTATAAATAAATAAATAAATTTATCAATACATATGCTACAAAAGCTACTTTTCTAATAATTATAAAAAATGTGTAGATATTACGTATGTATAGCTACTTGCATAATGTCCATTGATTTTCATTCGAAGTTCAGAATCTCAAAAAATGATGAATTATCCGGAGGAGCAGTGTGGCGCGGGAGGGGGGGGGGGGGGGGGGGGGGGGTTTGTTGAGAATGTATATATTTAGGAAGAAATTACGTATTATTTGCCTTTTCATTCTTTCATCCTCGTATCTGGCTGAGTCGATGCGCTGTTCATTGGTGAAATAACATTTGTAAGACACAAGGACACATATAAAGGTTTTTCCAATAGGCGCGCTCGAACTATGACGGTGTACAGGGGCTACGTTGGTGAAGCTACAGCTGTCAAATTTGGAGATTATAGTATTAGGTGTATGAGTTAATTTTTACGGATTTTTCAGCAAATTTATTTAATATAAAAAAATAGACAACAACGAACTTAAGGGGCCAGTGCACTTTGGAGCCACGAGAAAAAGGCTATTTTCGCGATTTTTTTTTGAGGATTTTATAAAAGATATGAATATAAAAGTTGTTGGGCTTGATAAATAAAGTCTTGAAATACATAAAAAAAAAATTTAATTCATTTTTATTCATTTTTAAGTACAAAAACTATAGTTAAACGTAACGCCGCAAAAATAGGCGGGCTAGGTAGCTCCATCACAACGCGGCAACGGCTTGTCTGAAACAAAAAAATCAAAGTCCATTAGATTCAGTATGACATCAGCTACAAAATGACCCTCGGATATAAAGTTTTATGAAAAAATAAAAAAATGCCAGATGAAAAACGAAGAAAGTAAAAAAAAACGCGTTTTTTTCGCAGTTTTTCGCAAAAAAAAGAGTAAAAATCAAAATTTTAAAACCATCGAGGGTCATCTTGTTGCGAATCATGTTTGCAATATGTGGTTCAAATTTCAAGAGAATCGGTTTATTACTTTTAGAGATACGATGGAGCTAGATTTTGAAAACGTTGTTTCAAAATCTAGACATTTTTTCAATTTGCGGGAATCATAACTCACAAACTAATTGATGGAGCATCTTCAAATTTGGAACACGTTCACATAATATAATTTATTAAAACATGAACCTAAAGTTGGAAAGATCAGATTGTTTAAAACGAATTTATTATTGCAAAATGCCGGGAAAACAATTGCTAAAAATCGATCATTTTTTTGCAAGCACGTTCCAACATTCAGTTCTTGTATTTTTTTCAAAATTTAGGTTCATGTTCTTAAAAAAAAACATCTCAAGAATGTATAAAAATTTGTTGGACTATTTCAGATGCCAATTGCGAGCTGCACAATTTCCGCAAATCGACAACGACGATGAGAGCACACTAAGGGATAAAGCAGATTACACCTTAATTAATGCATAAAATAACTTGAAAAAATTGCCAGAGATGTATGAAAATATGAATACATTATTGTCAGAGTTGCGGAAATTTCCATTTTTTTTTCACGATAAAAAAAATTCAAAAAAATCATCTAACTTTCGGTCTCCTAAAGTGGTTGCCCGCCTTAAGATGTTGGCCCGGAAAAATGTTCTACTAAGTTGGTTTTATATGACACCATACCAGAAGGAAATTTTTTTTTTCTTTCGAATATTCAATACCGCTGTTTTTATTCTCAGTCCGAGAACTCATTTGTACCCCTAATATTTTCAACCCCTAGTTGACAGGAGTTAATTCGTTGCAAACTACCTATCGTATAACGCCGTTCAACGAATAGGTCGAATTTCCAATCACCCTTTATACGTGATGACATATGCGAGTGATAACAGGCAGTTTGTAGAATTTACTGTGGAACGGTAGCTCGTCACCTAACAGGCGATAATCCAGCTGTTAGCCTGCCATACGCGATCCAGGCTGAAACCCGATAGCTATACAGTATGCAATATCGCCCAGAGCTGTTAAGGAGAATGCAAATTGAATATCGTGGATTGTTTAGCCAGCAGGCTGGCGAGTATACCACGGGCCAACGAGAGAGTTTCGACGGCCGTGCAATGCGTCCTAGTACACTGCGTACCTACCGCGAGATGTTCATCCAATGCATCTCTGTGCGCCGCGTGAATGGAGTTTGCTCGCGCTTCTGTATATGCGGGGGAGGAAACGTTGCGCAATCTGCTCGCTCCCAGAGACAAGACGACGAAGGTTCATCGTCTCCTGGTCTGCGAACTATCGATTTCGCGTATTAGTACTGATGCACAGGTGGAATCGATGCGCGTGGAACACACGATTTTAACCTCAAGGCGTTAGACCACCTTGGCGTTTGGAAAAATAGTTACAAAAATAAATAAGAAATTTCACGCGTCTATTAAATATATAAAATCATTTTTGTTTTTCACTAATACATTATAGTTCTACGAACAAGTTAAAAAAAACGAATAAAAAATAAATTTAATGGCGGAGATATAAGTCGTCCAGTGGGGGACCTTCTTTTGAAAATCCTTGCCGATGGTGGAATTTTTTTCTCTGTCAGGCATCGTCTGAAAAATAATAAAATTTCTCGTAGGGAAAGGTAATGGGTAAAGTGTAGCATAGGGATTTTTTTTTTTAATTTTGTTGAAATGACAGCTGTTTTAAAAGAAAACTTTGATTATTACCACAATTTTGAGGTTAATAAAAATGTATAAAAAAAGAACGCGGCATCCAAGTAAAAAAATCTTATGCTACTAAATGCTCTTAGATAATATTATGAAGAATATGTAGTATTCATTTCATCAAAATCGGTTGAGTAGATGTCGAGATATTTTGTCCATCAGTTCGAAAAGAGGGTCCTACTGGAAGGCTTATATCTCCACTAATATTTAATTGTTTTATTTGTTTTTTTTTAAATTTGTTCATGAAACTATAATGTATTTGTAATACATTATAGTCAAATACAAACAGATATAATTATTTCATAACATCCTAATATTTTAGGTGTAGTAAAAAGAAATCCATTATTTTTGCAATAGATGGCTTTAGTAATCTGTATCTCGCGTTGTATAAGTGCGATTGGATTACGCTAGATGGCGCTAGAAAGATAAGATTTCGTACTAAAATAAACATCTCAGACAGTTTTGTGATTGCTTGACTCAATATTTTTTGAGCGCGCGTCAAAGATGGCCACCAGCAAAGTGAAAATACGCCATATTTTACAGTTTTTCTTCGATAAAGGCGGAAACGCAAGCCAGGCGGCTGAAAATGTGAATATTGTCTATGGTCCTGATACTGTAACAGCCAATCACGCGCAATTTTGGTTTCGTCGATTCCGTTCCGGTAATTTTGATGTCAAAGATGCACCACGCTCTGGAAGGCCAATTGTCGAAAATGTCGATAAAATAATGGAAATCGTCGAGTCCGACCGTCATGTAAGCACTGTTTCGATTACTCAGGAGTTAAACATTGCACAAAAAACCGTTTGGAACCACTTGAATGAGGCTGGATACAAAAAGAAGCTCGATGTATGGGTGCCACACGAGTTAACGCAAAAAAACCTCATGGACCGAATTTCCATCTGCGAATCGCTGCTGAATCGCAACAAAATCGACCCATTTCTGAAGCGGATAGTGACTGGTGATGAAAAGTGGGTCACTCACGACAACGTCAAGCAAAAACGGTCGTGGTCGAATCGCGGTGAGCCGGCGCAAACGGTGGCCAAGCCAGGATGGACGGTCAGGAAGATTTTACTGTGTGTTTCATGGGATTGGCAGGGAATCATCTACTATGAGCTGCTTCCCTACGGCCAAACTCTTAATTCGGACCTGTACTGTCAACAATTGGACCGTCTGAAGGAAGCAATCGCCCAGAAGCGGCCAGCTTTGGCCAATAGGAGAGGAATTGTGTTCCATCAGGACAACGCCAGGCCACACACATCGATAGTGACTCGCCAGAAGCTCCGGGCTTGGTTGGAAGGTTCTTATGCATCCACCTTATAGTCCGGATCTGGCACCAAGTGATTACCACCTGTTCCTGTCTATGGCGAATGATTTTGCTGGTAAAAAATTCGCCTCAAGAGAAGCTTGTGAAAATCGACTGTCCCAGTTTTTTGCCAATAGGGACGAGGGTTTCTATGAGAAAGGCATAATGAAATTACCTTCAAAGTGGCAATAAGTTATCGATCAAAACGGTACATATTAGACCTAAATTGGATCATTCTAACTATGCTAAATAAAGCCTTCAATTTCATGCAAAAATAATGGATTTCTTTTTACTACACCTTATATTTATTATTTTTTATTTTTCGAAATATATATGTACTATTTTGAATATTTGATTATATTTGTTTACTATATTATTGGATCTTCTACTCTTTTATTACAATTGAAAATTGTAATAAAATTCCCCCACGAGGAAGCTCAAAAAAACATCTCTATCACCCGCACTTGACGAAAATTCGCCATAATTTTGCGATAATCCTCGAAGAGCCCCGGCAACCGACTCGTAAGGGTGCCTCGTTACTTTACGTGGCCGTCGACTAGCCCTTTACGATTTTCTGCCCGGGCCCTTCTCACACAAAAAGCAAGCGGAAACTATTTCTAATTGTAATCATAAGTGAAAGACGCAAAAAAATAGAATTTTTTTTTTTACACCTCTTACCATGTACATATGGGGTAGTAGGGTTTATTTTAAATCAGCCTGTATATACATTTGGAGAAAAGATATTTTGAACGATTTTTATATGTATATAATGTGGGCGTCCACGCTTATCTGTTGCGGCTGTTTTGAGGCCGGTTCTTGAAGTCGACTGTCTTCGAAATCATTTTGTCCTGTATATGTATATATTTAGGTGAATGTCTATATATGCATACGTACAATCAAGGGGTCCCGAGCAGCTAATAGGCAATCGGGATGCCCGAGAGCGATGGTTTACACCGTGTTTCCTATCATGTACTCTCACTATCGGTTACCTAATGAATCGAGTAGGTACGTGGGGCAACGAAGACGGTGGATCGAGAGAGCCTGCACGCTTGTTACCGGTGTGTATATCAAAGCACTCCACCCCATCCCTTCTTTTCCTGTATGAAAAACGATGAGCTTATTACGATGTAAAAATAGGGGATCTCCGCCGAGGCTTTTGCGCTTTTTTTTTAGGACTTTTTGTCGTTGTTGAAGAGCTCTAGGAATATTGAAGAGGAAACTTTATGCGGAGATCCTATCGAGGAATGTCGGACATGGGTCCTAGCAAAATAGAGAGAGGGAGAGAGACAAAAAGAGAGCGACAGGGAGAGAGAGAGACAGAGAGAGAGAGAGCACATAGAGGACTGTTAAAAATTCACGGTTACGAGATCGCACAAAGGAAGTAAACAATTTTCGCATTCGTCTCGTTTGTATTATGTATACACACACACACACATATATATATATATATATATATATATATATATGTGTGTGTGTGTGTGTGTGTGTGTGTACATATAGATAGGGGGCTGCATGGTGCCCCGTACTTTCAGAGAACTTCGAGTGCACCAGGATGAAAGGGAGTCCGTGCGTGTATGTGCACGAGCGGATTTAAAGATGAAACAAGACGAGAGTGAAATATTTCACGACACTTGGAGACGAATCCAGCATTTTCACGCTGGCGCTTCGCGTGTCTCTCGGAAAACAGGAACAGGGGAAAAAACGAAAAAAAAACTGCAGTGAATTGCTACTGAGTTCCGTACGAGACTGGGCTAAGTACAAAGAAAAAAATCGTACATACGCGCTTAGAAACGAAAAAAAAAAAATGGAGCAAGAAGTGTCCAGCATTTTTGTTAAAATAAATACCAATTTTCAAATTTCTACTATTTTGTACATGTACATAAATCCTTCGATTTGTTCCTTGTCAAGTCTATTTCACTTCGTTACTCTTGTTGCCTTTTAAGGACATTTTTTTTATCTCAATAGAGCGCACTAAAATTGTACCTCTCGTGCGCCATGAAAATATCTGGATGGAGACACGGTATGTGGGATAAAATGACGCGTGTATGCACAGTTATGTCTTGAGAAACTTTAACGTCATCGTTACGTATATCTATGTGAGCGCTACACGTATTATGTATATTTGAGTAGTTGCAAAAGCATATGGGCTTAGTCCAGAGGGGGTCCAGAGAGAGAGAGAGAGAGAGAGAGAGAGAGAGAGAGAGAGAGAGAGAAAGTGCACACATTACCCAAGATGGTACGTAGGCAGGAGAGGGGCAGGGGGAGAGTCTCTCTGTACTCTGAAGTACTCGGTACAGAGAGAATGTATGTACAGCTATATATATATATCTCTATATATATGAGTAAAAAGAAAGGTACACAAAAAAAAAACGAGTGCAGTGCAATGGCACGAGACTCTAGGTTCGTCGTCGTTTTCCCTGTCTTATGCGAGAGCATCTACCCAGTATTCAGTAATACAGCAAAGTGGCTACTAGCCCCTTTTACCATAGTTGACTTCTATATGGGACCTTTCAGTAAAAATAGTCCATCAGGGTATTTTTTTCCAATAAAATGGAAAAACATAAGTAAAATAATAAGTTAATGTTTGTATTTTTTTTCGATATAAGACTCGGCGTAAAAAAAGTAAAATAGTAAATAAATGTTTGTATTATTTCGAAGAAATGGAAAAATTCAGTGAAAAAGTGGAATTATTGTTCAAATTATAAAAACTTCATCGACCGGGTATTTTATTTTGAATAAAAAATAAATAAAAATTACTTTTAATAGTAAATAAATATTTGTATTTTTTGTGTACTAAAATAAATAGTGAATTAATAAGTTGACAAATCAATAGAATAATGAATGAATAGAATTAAATAAATAAGAAAATTAATTAATAAAATAATTAGTAAATAAAATAAATATAAAAGCAAATGTATACGACAATGCATAAATAAAATAAAAAAATACATGAGTCAATAAAATGATAAATAAATAAAATAAAATGATAAATGAAATCGATTGGTTGATTATGCTAAGTTTCAGATAAATCGACTGAGCAATTGTCGAGAAACTAAATAGTAATGAGGAGATTCGCCTTTGTTAACGATGAAATCATCGCAATCATTGGAAAACTCAATATATATTGAGGTTTTGGGTAATTATGGATGACAATAAGACGATCTGAAGGTATTAATTTAATTAAAAAATGGAGAAATTTTTGTCTTGGACAGTTGAAACATATGTACAGTCACTGACAAAAACTCAGTCAAGCATACGTCAATATCGTCGAATTTAACTTCCGTTATTATTAAAAGTGGAATATTAACATTTCTAAGTGTTAATTTATTATTAAATTAGCTATTTGTAAGGCTAAACATGTACGACATGATCTAGTATCGAACCAAAACTCATTGTATCTTCATCCCCACACTTGCAGCTAAATAACGCTATCGAAACTTCTCAAGGAGAAAAATGGAATGTCCTGTCAAGGTCCGGAGGTTCAACGAATCCATTCGTCGATTTTTCGGTCGAGCGGTAATTGTCAAGGGGTTCAAATTTCATAAGTCGAATGACAAAATACCGAGGCTTGAGAAATATACCAAAAAAAAAATGGTATTTGAAATAAAAAAAATCGATGTGTAATCAAGGTTCGGGAGTTTCGTAAAATTAATAAATGCCGAGTTTCGCCCGGGTGAAAGCTGCGTATTTTTCGTTCGTCGAGTACGTTGAACACGTGCAATTTTTTGGATTAATTAAGAAAACAGGGTTAGTTGGAAAAAGCTAGAAAATTGGGGTAAAAAAAGGCGTTCAAGTTGAAAAAAAAAAAAAAAAAAAATTTGCGGTTGTTTGGATTGAAATGGCCAATGTGTGTATGTGAACCCTTGCGACAGCAGCAGCACTTGCGAGACTTCCTTTCTCTCAGCTTTTACCTGCCTGCCTTTGAGTTTTTCTTTCTCTGCTTTTCCGAGCCACGGCTCCCCTCCAACCGCTGCTCCATTCTCGTTTGTATGGCTCGTAGTGCGAAAGTACGCGGAGCACACTTTTCCTCACAAGTAAATAAGAGCCTTCTCGTTTTCCATCCCTCCTTTCCTCTTCCATCCAACCCCCTCAGACACTTTTTCTTTTTTACTCGCTCTCTCTCTCGCCCTTTCCCTTGCACTTTATTTTTTATTCTCTCACTCTCTCTCTCTCTCTCTCTCTCTCTCTCTCTCTCTCTCTCTCTCTCTCTCTTTCCGGAGCCAAAGTAAGGGAAACTATTTCGTCCCTCGCGCTTCTCCCCCCTCCACCTCCGTGACGTTTTTCCCGCCACGAAAATGCCGTGTGCTTATTCTAATATTTTAGCGATGCGGCGAGTCGTCTGCGCGGTCTCCATCCGCGCGTAGCTTTTCCACAACTTCGCGGGGGTGGATATGCCTTTCGCGTGAACGAGGCACCGCGAACGGTCTTCTCTCTCGCATAGCGGAAAATTCGACTCGACGAAAACACCCCGCTCGTCGTGGTGCCGCGGAAAAACTTTTCGCTGTACGAAGACTGATAAATATGAAGATTCGGGTCAGGATATGACAGAATTTTGTCGCGCCTCGTTCTCCTTGTGCACAAACGTACATGCAAATCTCAGGAATTCCCGGGAGGGCCTTGATTCTAATAAAGAAAATAGGAAAAAAAAAAAAAAAAATGGAAAACGAGCGAGAGATAAATGAAAAAAATGCAAATGATGTTATTATTGATATAGAAAAAAAATGTTTTGTTATAAATGATAAATAAACTATTTCCTTTATTGGGTGAAGTAAAACGTTCTGAGCGTTTTCCGCTAGATGTCTGTAGTGAGCCATATCTCACGATGTATACATCGCATCGGGTCATACTATACGGCGATTTAAAGGTGACATTAAGCTTCAAAAAAAGTTTTTTTCACAGTTTTGTGTTTGGTGAAGCCAGTTGTGTGTTACTGCGTTCCAAAATGGAGGTAAAAAAAGAGAAAATTCGATACATTCTTCAGTACCAGTACGACTAACAAGGGGACCTTACACGCTGTCACTCACGGATTTTGATAAGTCTCAGATATGTTGTAGAGGGACCTACCCTGAGTACCTGAGTAAAGGGATTTTATACAACGCTCTTTAGTTTTCGAGAAAAAACGTTCGAATGTTTAGCTCGTAGCTATCATACCGGTACGGTTGCACTTTTGTCGAACCAGCGGGCGTGGTCCAGTGGGCAAGGTTTCCGGCTCTGACGCTCGAGGTCCAACGTTCGAGTCCCGTGATGGCGTTTTTTTTTTCACAAAATATAAATAAATTCGATGGATGATGCAAAACCGTCCAATTATTTATTATTATTTAATTTATTTATTTATTTAATTTTTTTATTCATTTAAAAAATTTTTTACCTTCCATTTTTTTAAAATTATTTATTATTATTTTATTTTTCACGCAGAAAAAAAAGAGAGGAAGAAATTATAACATCTTTCACAAGAAACTGCAGTTTATTATTTTTCATTACAATATACAGGTTTTTCTTACTCGCTATCACTGTGGTCGCTTGTTACATCAGAACAATATTGCGGGTGGTATTGCGTCAAGGGAAGATTCCATACAAATTCATTCTTTGATTCTTCATCAATTAGGCGCACCTGCTTTCGCGCCGATGATTAAATATGCGTGGTTTGCATCGATGTTAATTGAGGAAAGACCGCTGTTTTTAAATGTCAATCAAGTATGCTTTCCAATAACGCTGCTCAAAACTCCGTGCGCCTGCAAGGCCATAGCTTTTATACAATGTGCGCGTTGTTCTTTGGTCTTGTGTTTTGCTTGATTTTACGACAAATACCACCCGCGATATTGTTCTGATGTAACAAGCGACCACAGTGATAGCGAGTAAGAGAAACCTGTATATTGTAATGAAAAATAATAAACTGCAGTTTCTTGTGAAAGATGTTATAATTTCTTCCTCTCTTTTTTTTCTGCATGAAAAATAAAATAATAATAAATAATTTAAAAAAAATGGAAGGTAAAAAATTTTTTAAATGAATAAAAAAATTAAATAAATAAATAAAATAATAATAAATAATTAGACGGTTTTGCATCATCCATCGAATTTATTTATATTTTGTGAAAAAATAAATAAAAACGCCATCACGGGACTCGAACCCTGGACCTCGAGCGTCAGAGCCGGGAACCTTGCCCACTGGATCACGCCCGCTGGTTCGACAAAAATGCAACCGTACCGGTATGATGGCTACGAGCTAAACTTTCGAACGTTTTTTCTCGAAAACTAAAGAGCGTTGTATAAAATCCCTTTACTCAGGTACTCAGGGTAGGTCCCTCTACAACATATCTGAGACTCATCAAAATCCGTGAGTGACAGCGTGTAAGGTCCCCTTGTAAGGTGAAAAGGTGGAGCAGACGGCCACAAAAATTGGTGCTGTTTATGGACCTAATACAGTATCGAATGCAACAGCAAAGCGGTGGTTCCAACGATTCCGTTCTGGTAATATGAACGCCGAAGATTTTGGAAAATGCTGAAATATGTGTTGAATTATTTGCATTGAAGAGTATTTATGCCAAATTTCAAGTAGAATCGACCAAAAAATATTGTTTTCTACACAAACTTTTCCACGCCCTTGCAACTCTTTAAGGGTTAAATTTTGGGAAATCCTGTAATACGTGTTTCATTATTTGTATTGTAGAGAATTTGTGCAGTTTTTCAAGTTAATCCGACTAAAAAATATGTTTTTCTATACAAAATTTTCCATCCCCTTGCAACATCTTAAGGGTTGAATGTTCGAAAATACTGAAGTGCATGTTTCATTATGTCCGTTAAAGAGTGTTTATGCCAAGTTTCAAGTAAAACCGACCAAAAAAATGTGGTTTTCTACACAAACTTTTCCACCCCCTTGCAACCCCTTAACGGTTACATTTTGGAAACTATTGGAAGACGTGTTCCATTAATTGTATTGTAGAGTATTTATGCCATTTTTTAAGTTGATCTAACCAAACAATATGTTTTTCAACCCAAACTTTTCTACACCCTTGCAATCCTCTAAGGGTTGAATTTTTGAGAAAAGCTGAAACACGTATTTGATCAATAATAAAATTGATCAAATACGTGTTTCAGCTTTTAAAAAAAAAATCGTAAAGGGTTTATGTAAAGTTTTAAGTAAATCTGACCAAAAACATATTTTTTCCCATACAAACTTTTACACCCCATTTCACCCCCTTAAGGATCGAATAAAAAAAAATCGTTTCTTAGTGCACCTCTACACCCTCTAAGCAATGTATGTACCAAATTTTATGTTTCTATCTTCAGCAGTTTGGACTGTGCGTTGTCTGTCATTCAGTCAGTCAGTCACGGAACAGTTTTATATATATAGATAAAAAAAATGTATTTGAAATGAAAAATAAATCATTTCTTTTGTTGTAAATTTAAAAAATTATTATAAATGAAAAATTAAACATTCATCTTATTATAAATAAATAAAATACATACATAATAATAAAAATAAATAAAAAACCATTTCACGCGAATGTTTTATTCCGAAACCGTGGACATTTTTTATTAGCATGCATTTTTATGACAAAACAAATTAGTTGGTACATGTGTTTGCATTTTTTTTATCACTGAACTATTCAACTTGATCGGATGGTTGCATTTTTTAATTCTCCCTCAACCCGTACAACTTCAAATCGTAATAACTCATGAATTACTGATACCATGAAAACACTATTCGTACCATTTTTGTTGAGTTGTTAGCGTGGTAGCGGAAAATATTTATTTCGAATTTTTTGCAATATTCGTTATAATCTTCCAATTACTTTTCTGAAAAGCAATATTTTTCAATGGGGCCATTTTTCATTTTTTCGAGTCACTTTTTTGTTCGAATTCCATGCAAAGCTTCGCAAATTTGAAGACGAAGTCCAGAGAGAACCGATTATTTCCGACGGATTCGGAGTTTAAACATTTTTTTGTAATTCTGTTCGTTACATAACAAATAATGAAGATTATTTAGATAACAAATTATGATAACGAAACATAACAAGTAGTAATGAAATATTTGTTATGTTTTGATTTGCTGTTGAAAGATTAATTTTATAGAGTATTTTCTGCTGAATGACTCCATTTTATTTTCTACTTGTTGTTTTTTTTTTAATGATCCGCAGGCTAAGTAACTTCGTGATTTAAAAAAAAACCTGCATTTTCGTCAATGAAAATTACGAAAAATATTAGACTTGCAGAGTTTGCCTAATTCAAAAATGTTTGCAGATTATTATTATTTTGTTATTGATAATTCTTCGTTACTGTGTCCTCAAACTATAAATAATAAAAGAGTTTGATTTCATACAACAGTTTTTTTTAACTAATTTTTTAAGTTGCCTCCCCCTCACATAAAAGGAAAATCAATAAACATAATAATATCTCGAAAATAGTTTACTTTTGCATAAAGAGCATTGTGACCAGTAGCCCTGTAAA
>CAWVQM010000580.1:0-44154 GCA_963932345.1 Ophion ventricosus | reverse complement strand
TTCTTTGAAGCGCTGTATCTGGGTGAAAAATGGTCGTATCGAGATCGCAAAAAAAGCAAATTGAAGCTCAAAGTCTCTAGTTTCGATATCTTTGGGCGAAAATTTTTTTCAACCTACGGTTATTTTGCGTTCGTAAGAAATATCAAGAGACACAAATTTTCCATTTATTTTCCATTTTCAAGGGTTCACAGGCTCGGGAAAACATTTCTTAGTTCAATGGGTATAATGGCGAGTTAGCTTGGTTCTTCTCCCTCAATTCCGTTTTTTGTTATCCTCTCTACAACATTTTTTTGCCGAGATATGCGACTTTGAACGATAGAGAATCCTTTTTTCGTTGATCATCGATATCTCAGCAACGAATAATCGCGCAGGGAATTAAAGAGCCGTTTTGAAAACTCGAATACATCTCCTACGGGTCCATCTCGTTGATTTTTGGTAAAAAAAAATTTCCCGAACATTAACGACAACTTCAAATTATACAACATACCATCATCATAAAAATGAGAAGGCCAATTTTTCATCGAATTTGTTCACGACGTTGCATTGGCTATTTTTCGAATTCGAGAAAAAATACAAATTACGAAGAGTTTTAAAAACAAAATTTTCGTTTTTTTTTTTCTTCTTTAAATCCCTTCTCAGTGCACTTCTACACATTCGAAGGTGCTTATGTTCCAAGTTTCAATTTGATACACGCAAGAAATCTCATTTGCCATGCAAACTTTTACGACTAATTTCGCCCTCTCAAGAGTGAAATTTTTTCGCCAAAAGATCTCGAAACTAGAGACTCTAAGCTTCAAAATGCTTTTTTTTGCATCTTTGTACGACCATTTTTCGCTGAGATACGCCACACACGATTTCGACCCCCTTAAGAGCGACAATTTTTGCCGAAAGATCTCGAAACTAGAAACTTCAAGCTTCAAAATGCTTTTTTTTGCATCCCGATACGACCATTTTTCGCAGAGATACGCCCCAAACAATTGCACCCCCTTAAGGGTAAAAATTTTCGCCGATGGATCGCGAGACTAGAGACTTCAAGCTTCAAAATGCTTCTTTTCGCATCTCGATACGACCATTTTTCGCAGAGATACACAAAAAGCCACCTCACCCCCTTAAGAATGTGAATTTTTTCCGCGGGGTATAGAAACTAGAGGCCTTAAGCTTCAAAATGCTTTTTTTGCGATCTCGATACGACCATTATTAGCGGAGATACAGCACTTTGAAAAATTCGGTCTAAACCCAAACACACCCAAACAAACCCAAACAAACCCAAACAAACCCAAACGCTAACCCAAACAAACCCAAACAAACCCAAACAAACCCAAACGCTAACCCAAACAGCCCCAAACACGCCCATATATATAGATATACACCAATGTAAAAAAATTCCGAAAAAAAATATTATTTTTCGTGTTCTTTGAAGCGCTGTATCTCGGTGAAAAATGGTCGTATCGAGATCGCAAAAAAAGCAAATTGAAGCTCCGAGTCTCTAGTTTCGATATCTTCGGACAAAAATTTTTTTCAACCTACGGTTATTTTGCGTTCGTGAGAAATAGCAAGAGACACAAATTTTCCATTTATTTTCCATTTTCAAGGGTCCACCGGCTCGGGAAAATGTTTTCTAGTTCATTGGGTGTATTGGCGAGTTAGCTTGGTTCTTCTCCCGCAATTTCCTTTTTTGTTATTCTCTCTACAACATTTTTTTGCCGAGATATGCGACTTTGAATGATAGAGAATCCTTTTTTCGTTGATCATCGATATCTCAGCAACGAGTAATCGCGCAGGGAATTAAAGAGCCGTTTTGAAAACTCGAATACATCTCCTACGGGTCCATCTCGTTGATTTTTGGTAAAAAAAAATTTCCCGAACATTAACGACAACTTCAAATTATACAACATACCATCATCATAAAAATGAGAAGGCCAATTTTTCATCGAATTTGTTCACGACGTTGCATTGGCTATTTTTCGAATTCGAGAAAAAATACAAATTACGAAGAGTTTCAAAAACAAAATTTTCGTTTTTTTTTTCTTCTTTAAATCCCTTCTCAGTGCACTTCTACACATTCGAAGGTGCTTATGTTCCAAGTTTCAATTTGATACACGCAAGAAATCTCATTTGCCATGCAAACTTTTACGACTAATTTCGGCCTCTCAAGAGTGAAATTTTTTCGCCAAAAGATCTCGAAACTAGACACTCTAAGCTTCAAAATGCTTTTTTTTGCATCTTTGTACGACCATTTTTCGCTGAGATACGCCACACACGATTTCGACCCCCTTAAGAGTGACAATTTTTGCCGAAAGATCTCGAAACTAGAAACTTCAAGCTTCAAAATGCTTTTTTTTGCATCCCGATACGACCATTTTTCGCAGAGATACGCCCCAAACAATTGCACCCCCTTAAGGGTAAAAATTTTCGCCGATGGATCGCGAGACTAGAGACTTCAAGCTTCAAAATGCTTCTTTTCGCATCTCGATACGACCATTTTTCGCAGAGATACACAAAAAGCCACCTCACCCCCTTAAGAATGTGAATTTTTTCCGCGGGGTATAGAAACTAGAGGCCTTAAGCTTCAAAATGCTTTTTTTGCGATCTCGATACGACCATTATTAGCGGAGATACAGCACTTTGAAAAATTCGGTCTAAACCCAAACACACCCAAACAAACCCAAACAAACCCAAACAAACCCAAACGCTAACCCAAACAAACCCAAACAAACCCAACCAAACCCAAACGCTAACCCAAACAGCCCCAAACACGCCCATATATATAGATATACACCAATGTAAAAAAATTCCGAAAAAAAATATTATTTTTCGTGTTCTTTGAAGCGCTGTATCTCGGTGAAAAATGGTCGTATCGAGATCGCAAAAAAAGCAAATTGAAGCTCCGAGTCTCTAGTTTCGATATCTTCGGACAAAAATTTTTTTCAACCTACGGTTATTTTGCGTTCGTGAGAAATAGCAAGAGACAGTAATTTTCCATTTATTTTCCATTTTCAAGGGTCCACCGGCTCGGGAAAATGTTTTCTAGTTCATTGGGTGTATTGGCGAGTTAGCTTGGTTCTTCTCCCGCAATTTCCTTTTTTGTTATTCTCTCTACAACATTTTTTTGCCGAGATATGCGACTTTGAATGATAGAGAATCCTTTTTTCGTTGATCATCGATATCTCAGCAACGAGTAATCGCGCAGGGAATTAAAGAGCCGTTTTGAAAACTCGAATACATCTCCTACGGGTCCATCTCGTTGATTTTTGGTAAAAAAAAATTTCCCGAACATTAACGACAACTTCAAATTATACAACATACCATCATCATAAAAATGAGAAGGCCAATTTTTCATCGAATTTGTTCACGACGTTGCATTGGCTATTTTTCGAATTCGAGAAAAAATACAAATTACGAAGAGTTTCAAAAACAAAATTTTCGTTTTTTTTTTCTTCTTTAAATCCCTTCTCAGTGCACTTCTACACATTCGAAGGTGCTTATGTTCCAAGTTTCAATTTGATACACGCAAGAAATCTCATTTGCCATGCAAACTTTTACGACTAATTTCGGCCTCTCAAGAGTGAAATTTTTTCGCCAAAAGATCTCGAAACTAGACACTCTAAGCTTCAAAATGCTTTTTTTTGCATCTTTGTACGACCATTTTTCGCTGAGATACGCCACACACGATTTCGACCCCCTTAAGAGTGACAAGTTTTGCCGAAAGATCTCGAAACTAGAAACTTCAAGCTTCAAAATGCTTTTTTTTGCATCCCGATACGACCATTTTTCGCAGAGATACGCCCCAAACAATTGCACCCCCTTAAGGGTAAAAATTTTCGCCGATGGATCGCGAGACTAGAGACTTCAAGCTTCAAAATGCTTCTTTTCGCATCTCGATACGACCATTTTTCGCAGAGATACACAAAAAGCCACCTCACCCCCTTAAGAATGTGAATTTTTTCCGCGGGGTATAGAAACTAGAGGCCTTAAGCTTCAAAATGCTTTTTTTGCGATCTCGATACGACCATTATTAGCGGAGATACAGCACTTTGAAAAATTCGGTCTAAACCCAAACACACCCAAACAAACCCAAACAAACCCAAACAAACCCAAACGCTAAACCAAACAAACCCAAACACACCCAAACAAACCCAAACGCTAACCCAAACAGCCCCAAACACGCCCATATATATAGATATACACCAATGTAAAAAAATTCCGAAAAAAAATATTATTTTTCGTGTTCTTTGAAGCGCTGTATCTCGGTGAAAAATGGTCGTATCGAGATCGCAAAAAAAGCAAATTGAAGCTCCGAGTCTCTAGTTTCGATATCTTCGGACAAAAATTTTTTTCAACCTACGGTTATTTTGCGTTCGTGAGAAATAGCAAGAGACACAAATTTTCCATTTATTTTCCATTTTCAAGGGTCCACCGGCTCGGGAAAATGTTTTCTAGTTCATTGGGTGTATTGGCGAGTTAGCTTGGTTCTTCTCCCGCAATTTCCTTTTTTGTTATTCTCTCTACAACATTTTTTTGCCGAGATATGCGACTTTGAATGATAGAGAATCCTTTTTTCGTTGATCATCGATATCTCAGCAACGAGTAATCGCGCAGGGAATTAAAGAGCCGTTTTGAAAACTCGAATACATCTCCTACGGGTCCATCTCGTTGATTTTTGGTAAAAAAAAATTTCCCGAACATTAACGACAACTTCAAATTATACAACATACCATCATCATAAAAATGAGAAGGCCAATTTTTCATCGAATTTGTTCACGACGTTGCATTGGCTATTTTTCGAATTCGAGAAAAAATACAAATTACGAAGAGTTTCAAAAACAAAATTTTCGTTTTTTTTTTCTTCTTTAAATCCCTTCTCAGTGCACTTCTACACATTCGAAGGTGCTTATGTTCCAAGTTTCAATTTGATACACGCAAGAAATCTCATTTGCCATGCAAACTTTTACGACTAATTTCGGCCTCTCAAGAGTGAAATTTTTTCGCCAAAAGATCTCGAAACTAGACACTCTAAGCTTCAAAATGCTTTTTTTTGCATCTTTGTACGACCATTTTTCGCTGAGATACGCCACACACGATTTCGACCCCCTTAAGAGTGACAAGTTTTGCCGAAAGATCTCGAAACTAGAAACTTCAAGCTTCAAAATGCTTTTTTTTGCATCCCGATACGACCATTTTTCGCAGAGATACGCCCCAAACAATTGCACCCCCTTAAGGGTAAAAATTTTCGCCGATGGATCGCGAGACTAGAGACTTCAAGCTTCAAAATGCTTCTTTTCGCATCTCGATACGACCATTTTTCGCAGAGATACACAAAAAGCCACCTCACCCCCTTAAGAATGTGAATTTTTTCCGCGGGGTATAGAAACTAGAGGCCTTAAGCTTCAAAATGCTTTTTTTGCGATCTCGATACGACCATTATTAGCGGAGATACAGCACTTTGAAAAATTCGGTCTAAACCCAAACACACCCAAACAAACCCAAACAAACCCAAACGCTAACCCAAACAAACCCAAACAAACCCAAACAAACCCAAACGCTAACCCAAACAGCCCCAAACACGCCCATATATATAGATATACACCAATGTAAAAAAATTCCGAAAAAAAATATTATTTTTCGTGTTCTTTGAAGCGCTGTATCTCGGTGAAAAATGGTCGTATCGAGATCGCAAAAAAAGCAAATTGAAGCTCCGAGTCTCTAGTTTCGATATCTTCGGACAAAAATTTTTTTCAACCTACGGTTATTTTGCGTTCGTGAGAAATAGCAAGAGACACAAATTTTCCATTTATTTTCCATTTTCAAGGGTCCACCGGCTCGGGAAAATGTTTTCTAGTTCAATGGGTGTATTGGCGAGTTAGCTTGGTTCTTCTCCCTCAATTCCGTTTTTTGTTATCCTCTCTACAACATTTTTTTGCCGAGATATGCGACTTTGAACGATAGAGAATCCTTTTTTCGTTGATCATCGATATCTCAGCAACGAATAATCGCGCAGGGAATTAAAGAGCCGTTTTGAAAACTCGAATACATCTCCTACGGGTCCATCTCGTTGATTTTTGGTAAAAAAAAATTTCCCGAACATTAACGACAACTTCAAATTATACAACATACCATCATCATAAAAATGAGAAGGCCAATTTTTCATCGAATTTGTTCACGACGTTGCATTGGCTATTTTTCGAATTCGAGAAAAAATACAAATTACGAAGAGTTTTAAAAACAAAATTTTCGTTTTTTTTTTTCTTCTTTAAATCCCTTCTCAGTGCACTTCTACACATTCGAAGGTGCTTATGTTCCAAGTTTCAATTTGATACACGCAAGAAATCTCATTTGCCATGCAAACTTTTACGACTAATTTCGCCCTCTCAAGAGTGAAATTTTTTCGCCAAAAGATCTCGAAACTAGAGACTCTAAGCATCAAAATGCTTTTTTTTGCATCTTTGTACGACCATTTTTCGCTGAGATACGCGAAACACGATTTCGACCCCCTTAAGAGCGACAATTTTTGCCGAAAGATCTCGAAACTAGAAACTTCAAGCTTCAAAATGCTTTTTTTTGCATCCCGATACGACCATTTTTCGCAGAGATACGCCCCAAACAATTGCACCCCCTTAAGGGTAAAAATTTTCGCCGATGGATCGCGAGACTAGAGACTTCAAGCTTCAAAATGCTTCTTTTCGCATCTCGATACGACCATTTTTCGCAGAGATACACAAAAAGCCACCTCACCCCCTTAAGAATGTGAATTTTTTCCGCGGGGTATAGAAACTAGAGGCCTTAAGCTTCAAAATGCTTTTTTTGCGATCTCGATACGACCATTATTAGCGGAGATACAGCACTTTGAAAAATTCGGTCTAAACCCAAACACACCCAAACAAACCCAAACAAACCCAAACAAACCCAAACGCTAACCCAAACAAACCCAAACAAACCTAAACAAACCCAAACGCTAACCCAAACAGCCCCAAACACGCCCATATATATAGATATACACCAATGTAAAAAAATTCCGAAAAAAAATATTATTTTTCGTGTTCTTTGAAGCGCTGTATCTCGGTGAAAAATGGTCGTATCGAGATCGCAAAAAAAGAAAATTGAAGCTCCGAGTCTCTAGTTTCGATATCTTCGGACAAAAATTTTTTTCAACCTACGGTTATTTTGCGTTCGTGAGAAATAGCAAGAGACACAAATTTTCCATTTATTTTCCATTTTCAAGGGTCCACCGGCTCGGGAAAATGTTTTCTAGTTCATTGGGTGTATTGGCGAGTTAGCTTGGTTCTTCTCCCGCAATTTCCTTTTTTGTTATTCTCTCTACAACATTTTTTTGCCGAGATATGCGACTTTGAACGATAGAGAATCCTTTTTTCGTTGATCATCGATATCTCAGCAACGAATAATCGCGCAGGGAATTAAAGAGCCGTTTTGAAAACTCGAATACATCTCCTACGGGTCCATCTCGTTGATTTTTGGTAAAAAAAAATTTCCCGAACATTAACGACAACTTCAAATTATACAACATACCATCATCATGAAAATGAGAAGGCCAATTTTTCATCGAATTTGTTCACGACGTTGCATTGGCTATTTTTCGAATTCGAGAAAAAATACAAATTACGAAGAGTTTCAAAAACAAAATTTTCGTTTTTTTTTTTCTTCTTTAAATCCCTTCTCAGTGCACTTCTACACATTCGAAGGTGCTTATGTTCCAAGTTTCAATTTGATACACGCAAGAAATCTCATTTGCCATGCAAACTTTTACGACTAATTTCGGCCTCTCAAGAGTGAAATTTTTTCGCCAAAAGATCTCGAAACTAGACACTCTAAGCTTCAAAATGCTTTTTTTTGCATCTTTGTACGACCATTTTTCGCTGAGATACGCCACACACGATTTCGACCCCCTTAAGAGTGACAAGTTTTGCCGAAAGATCTCGAAACTAGAAACTTCAAGCTTCAAAATGCTTTTTTTTGCATCCCGATACGACCATTTTTCGCAGAGATACGCCCCAAACAATTGCACCCCCTTAAGGGTAAAAATTTTCGCCGATGGATCGCGAGACTAGAGACTTCAAGCTTCAAAATGCTTCTTTTCGCATCTCGATACGACCATTTTTCGCAGAGATACACAAAAAGCCACCTCACCCCCTTAAGAATGTGAATTTTTTCCGCGGGGTATAGAAACTAGAGGCCTTAAGCTTCAAAATGCTTTTTTTGCGATCTCGATACGACCATTATTAGCGGAGATACAGCACTTTGAAAAATTCGGTCTAAACCCAAACACACCCAAACAAACCCAAACAAACCCAAACAAACCCAAACGCTAACCCAAACAAACCCAAACAAACCCAAACAAACCCAAACGCTAACCCAAACAGCCCCAAACACGCCCATATATATAGATATACACCAATGTAAAAAAATTCCGAAAAAAAATATTATTTTTCGTGTTCTTTGAAGCGCTGTATCTCGGTGAAAAATGGTCGTATCGAGATCGCAAAAAAAGCAAATTGAAGCTCCGAGTCTCTAGTTTCGATATCTTCGGACAAAAATTTTTTTCAACCTACGGTTATTTTGCGTTCGTGAGAAATAGCAAGAGACACAAATTTTCCATTTATTTTCCATTTTCAAGGGTCCACCGGCTCGGGAAAATGTTTTCTAGTTCAATGGGTGTATTGGCGAGTTAGCTTGGTTCTTCTCCCGCAATTTCCTTTTTTGTTATTCTCTCTACAACATTTTTTTGCCGAGATATGCGACTTTGAACGATAGAGAATCCTTTTTTCGTTGATCATCGATATCTCAGCAACGAATAATCGCGCAGGGAATTAAAGAGCCGTTTTGAAAACTCGAATACATCTCCTACGGGTCCATCTCGTTGATTTTTGGTAAAAAAAAATTTCCCGAACATTAACGACAACTTCAAATTATACAACATACCATCATCATAAAAATGAGAAGGCCAATTTTTCATCGAATTTGTTCACGACGTTGCATTGGCTATTTTTCGAATTCGAGAAAAAATACAAATTACGAAGAGTTTCAAAAACAAAATTTTCGTTTTTTTTTTCTTCTTTAAATCCCTTCTCAGTGCACTTCTACACATTCGAAGGTGCTTATGTTCCAAGTTTCAATTTGATACACGCAAGAAATCTCATTTGCCATGCAAACTTTTACGACTAATTTCGGCCTCTCAAGAGTGAAATTTTTTCGCCAAAAGATCTCGAAACTAGACACTCTAAGCTTCAAAATGCTTTTTTTTGCATCTTTGTACGACCATTTTTCGCTGAGATACGCCACACACGATTTCGACCCCCTTAAGAGTGACAAGTTTTGCCGAAAGATCTCGAAACTAGAAACTTCAAGCTTCAAAATGCTTTTTTTTGCATCCCGATACGACCATTTTTCGCAGAGATACGCCCCAAACAATTGCACCCCCTTAAGGGTAAAAATTTTCGCCGATGGATCGCGAGACTAGAGACTTCAAGCTTCAAAATGCTTCTTTTTGCATCTCGATACGACCATTTTTCGCAGAGATACACAAAAAGCCACCTCACCCCCTTAAGACTGTCAATTTTTCCGCGGGATATAGAAACTAGAGTCCTTAAGCTTCAAAATGCTTTTTTTGCGATCTCGATACGACCATTATTCGCGGAGATACGGCACTTTGAAAAATACGGGCTAAACCCAAACAAACCCAAACAAACCCCATTTTGACCCCCTTAAGAGGGACAATTTTTGCCGAAAGTTTTCGAAACTAGAGACTTCAAGCTTCAAAATGCTTTTTTTTTCATCTCGATACGACCATTTTTCGCAGAGATACACCCCAAACAACTTCACCTCCTTAAGAGTAAAAATTTTTGCCGAACAACGGCGAGCCTAGAAACTTTTTGCACCTCGGTACGAAAATTCTTCGCAGACATACACACAAAACCACCTCACCCCCTTAAGAATGTCAATTTTTTCCACGGGATATAGAAACTAGAGGCCTGAAGCTACAAAATGCTTTTTTTGCGATCTCGATACGACCATTATTCGCAGAGATACAGCACTTTGAAAAATACGCGCAAACCCAAACAAACCCATACAAACCCAAACACGCCAATCTGATCGAAAAACTCGCAAATATATATATAGATATACCCCAATGTAAAAAAATTCCGAAAAAAAAATTATTTTTCGGCTTCTTTGAAGCGCTGTATCTGGGTGAAAAATGGTCGTATCGAGATCGCAAAAAAAGCAAATTGAAGCTCAAAGTCTCTAGTTTCGATATCTTTGGGCGAAAATTTTTTTCAACCTACGGTTATTTTGCGTTCGTAAGAAATATCAAGAGACACAAATTTTCCATTTATTTTCCATTTTCAAGGGTTCACAGGCTCGGGAAAACATTTCTTAGTTCAATGGGTATATTGGCGAGTTAGCTTGGTTCTTCTCCCTCAATTCCGTTTTTTGTTATCCTCTCTACAACATTTTTTTGCCGAGATATGCGACTTTGAACGATAGAGAATCCTTTTTTCGTTGATCATCGATATCTCAGCAACGAATAATCGCGCAGGGAATTAAAGAGCCGTTTTGAAAACTCGAATACATCTCCTACGGGTCCATCTCGTTGATTTTTGGTAAAAAAAAATTTCCCGAACATTAACGACAACTTCAAATTATACAACATACCATCATCATAAAAATGAGAAGGCCAATTTTTCATCGAATTTGTTCACGACGTTGCATTGGCTATTTTTCGAATTCGAGAAAAAATACAAATTACGAAGAGTTTTAAAAACAAAATTTTCGTTTTTTTTTTTCTTCTTTAAATCCCTTCTCAGTGCACTTCTACACATTCGAAGGTGCTTATGTTCCAAGTTTCAATTTGATACACGCAAGAAATCTCATTTGCCATGCAAACTTTTACGACTAATTTCGCCCTCTCAAGAGTGAAATTTTTTCGCCAAAAGATCTCGAAACTAGAGACTCTAAGCATCAAAATGCTTTTTTTTGCATCTTTGTACGACCATTTTTCGCTGAGATACGCGAAACACGATTTCGACCCCCTTAAGAGCGACAATTTTTGCCGAAAGATCTCGAAACTAGAAACTTCAAGCTTCAAAATGCTTTTTTTTGCATCCCGATACGACCATTTTTCGCAGAGATACGCCCCAAACAATTGCACCCCCTTAAGGGTAAAAATTTTCGCCGATGGATCGCGAGACTAGAGACTTCAAGCTTCAAAATGCTTCTTTTCGCATCTCGATACGACCATTTTTCGCAGAGATACACAAAAAGCCACCTCACCCCCTTAAGAATGTGAATTTTTTCCGCGGGGTATAGAAACTAGAGGCCTTAAGCTTCAAAATGCTTTTTTTGCGATCTCGATACGACCATTATTAGCGGAGATACAGCACTTTGAAAAATTCGGTCTAAACCCAAACACACCCAAACAAACCCAAACAAACCCAAACAAACCCAAACGCTAACCCAAACAAACCCAAACAAACCCAAACAAACCCAAACGCTAACCCAAACAGCCCCAAACACGCCCATATATATAGATATACACCAATGTAAAAAAATTCCGAAAAAAAATATTATTTTTCGTGTTCTTTGAAGCGCTGTATCTCGGTGAAAAATGGTCGTATCGAGATCGCAAAAAAAGAAAATTGAAGCTCCGAGTCTCTAGTTTCGATATCTTCGGACAAAAATTTTTTTCAACCTACGGTTATTTTGCGTTCGTGAGAAATAGCAAGAGACACAAATTTTCCATTTATTTTCCATTTTCAAGGGTCCACCGGCTCGGGAAAATGTTTTCTAGTTCATTGGGTGTATTGGCGAGTTAGCTTGGTTCTTCTCCCGCAATTTCCTTTTTTGTTATTCTCTCTACAACATTTTTTTGCCGAGATATGCGACTTTGAACGATAGAGAATCCTTTTTTCGTTGATCATCGATATCTCAGCAACGAATAATCGCGCAGGGAATTAAAGAGCCGTTTTGAAAACTCGAATACATCTCCTACGGGTCCATCTCGTTGATTTTTGGTAAAAAAAAATTTCCCGAACATTAACGACAACTTCAAATTATACAACATACCATCATCATGAAAATGAGAAGGCCAATTTTTCATCGAATTTGTTCACGACGTTGCATTGGCTATTTTTCGAATTCGAGAAAAAATACAAATTACGAAGAGTTTCAAAAACAAAATTTTCGTTTTTTTTTTTCTTCTTTAAATCCCTTCTCAGTGCACTTCTACACATTCGAAGGTGCTTATGTTCCAAGTTTCAATTTGATACACGCAAGAAATCTCATTTGCCATGCAAACTTTTACGACTAATTTCGCCCTCTCAAGAGTGAAATTTTTTCGCCAAAAGATCTCGAAACTAGACACTCTAAGCTTCAAAATGCTTTTTTTTGCATCTTTGTACGACCATTTTTCGCTGAGATACGCCACACACGATTTCGACCCCCTTAAGAGTGACAAGTTTTGCCGAAAGATCTCGAAACTAGAAACTTCAAGCTTCAAAATGCTTTTTTTTGCATCCCGATACGACCATTTTTCGCAGAGATACGCCCCAAACAATTGCACCCCCTTAAGGGTAAAAATTTTCGCCGATGGATCGCGAGACTAGAGACTTCAAGCTTCAAAATGCTTCTTTTCGCATCTCGATACGACCATTTTTCGCAGAGATACACAAAAAGCCACCTCACCCCCTTAAGAATGTGAATTTTTTCCGCGGGGTATAGAAACTAGAGGCCTTAAGCTTCAAAATGCTTTTTTTGCGATCTCGATACGACCATTATTAGCGGAGATACAGCACTTTGAAAAATTCGGTCTAAACCCAAACACACCCAAACAAACCCAAACAAACCCAAACGCTAACCCAAACAAACCCAAACAAACCCAAACAAACCCAAACGCTAACCCAAACAGCCCCAAACACGCCCATATATATAGATATACACCAATGTAAAAAAATTCCGAAAAAAAATATTATTTTTCGTGTTCTTTGAAGCGCTGTATCTCGGTGAAAAATGGTCGTATCGAGATCGCAAAAAAAGCAAATTGAAGCTCCGAGTCTCTAGTTTCGATATCTTCGGACAAAAATTTTTTTCAACCTACGGTTATTTTGCGTTCGTGAGAAATAGCAAGAGACACAAATTTTCCATTTATTTTCCATTTTCAAGGGTCCACCGGCTCGGGAAAATGTTTTCTAGTTCAATGGGTGTATTGGCGAGTTAGCTTGGTTCTTCTCCCGCAATTTCCTTTTTTGTTATTCTCTCTACAACATTTTTTTGCCGAGATATGCGACTTTGAACGATAGAGAATCCTTTTTTCGTTGATCATCGATATCTCAGCAACGAATAATCGCGCAGGGAATTAAAGAGCCGTTTTGAAAACTCGAATACATCTCCTACGGGTCCATCTCGTTGATTTTTGGTAAAAAAAAATTTCCCGAACATTAACGACAACTTCAAATTATACAACATACCATCATCATAAAAATGAGAAGGCCAATTTTTCATCGAATTTGTTCACGACGTTGCATTGGCTATTTTTCGAATTCGAGAAAAAATACAAATTACGAAAAGTTTCAAAAACAAAATTTTCGTTTTTTTTTTCTTCTTTAAATCCCTTCTCAGTGCACTTCTACACATTCGAAGGTGCTTATGTTCCAAGTTTCAATTTGATACACGCAAGAAATCTCATTTGCCATGCAAACTTTTACGACTAATTTCGCCCTCTCAAGAGTGAAATTTTTTCGCCAAAAGATCTCGAAACTAGACACTCTAAGCTTCAAAATGCTTTTTTTTGCATCTTTGTACGACCATTTTTCGCTGAGATACGCCACACACGATTTCGACCCCCTTAAGAGTGACAAGTTTTGCCGAAAGATCTCGAAACTAGAAACTTCAAGCTTCAAAATGCTTTTTTTTGCATCCCGATACGACCATTTTTCGCAGAGATACGCCCCAAACAATTGCACCCCCTTAAGGGTAAAAATTTTCGCCGATGGATCGCGAGACTAGAGACTTCAAGCTTCAAAATGCTTCTTTTTGCATCTCGATACGACCATTTTTCGCAGAGATACACAAAAAGCCACCTCACCCCCTTAAGACTGTCAATTTTTCCGCGGGATATAGAAACTAGAGTCCTTAAGCTTCAAAATGCTTTTTTTGCGATCTCGATACGACCATTATTCGCGGAGATACGGCACTTTGAAAAATACGGGCTAAACCCAAACAAACCCAAACAAACCCCATTTTGACCCCCTTAAGAGGGACAATTTTTGCCGAAAGTTTTCGAAACTAGAGACTTCAAGCTTCAAAATGCTTTTTTTTTCATCTCGATACGACCATTTTTCGCAGAGATACACCCCAAACAACTTCACCTCCTTAAGAGTAAAAATTTTTGCCGAACAACGGCGAGCCTAGAAACTTTTTGCACCTCGGTACGAAAATTCTTCGCAGACATACACACAAAACCACCTCACCCCCTTAAGAATGTCAATTTTTTCCACGGGATATAGAAACTAGAGGCCTGAAGCTACAAAATGCTTTTTTTGCGATCTCGATACGACCATTATTCGCAGAGATACAGCACTTTGAAAAATACGCGCAAACCCAAACAAACCCATACAAACCCAAACACGCCAATCTGATCGAAAAACTCGCAAATATATATATAGATATACCCCAATGTAAAAAAATTCCGAAAAAAAAATTATTTTTCGGCTTCTTTGAAGCGCTGTATCTGGGTGAAAAATGGTCGTATCGAGATCGCAAAAAAAGCAAATTGAAGCTCAAAGTCTCTAGTTTCGATATCTTTGGGCGAAAATTTTTTTCAACCTACGGTTATTTTGCGTTCGTAAGAAATATCAAGAGACACAAATTTTCCATTTATTTTCCATTTTCAAGGGTTCACAGGCTCGGGAAAACATTTCTTAGTTCAATGGGTATATTGGCGAGTTAGCTTGGTTCTTCTCCCTCAATTCCGTTTTTTGTTATCCTCTCTACAACATTTTTTTGCCGAGATATGCGACTTTGAACGATAGAGAATCCTTTTTTCGTTGATCATCGATATCTCAGCAACGAATAATCGCGCAGGGAATTAAAGAGCCGTTTTGAAAACTCGAATACATCTCCTACGGGTCCATCTCGTTGATTTTTGGTAAAAAAAAATTTCCCGAACATTAACGACAACTTCAAATTATACAACATACCATCATCATAAAAATGAGAAGGCCAATTTTTCATCGAATTTGTTCACGACGTTGCATTGGCTATTTTTCGAATTCGAGAAAAAATACAAATTACGAAGAGTTTCAAAAACAAAATTTTCGTTTTTTTTTTTCTTCTTTAAATCCCTTCTCAGTGCACTTCTACACATTCGAAGGTGCTTATGTTCCAAGTTTCAATTTGATACACGCAAGAAATCTCATTTGCCATGCAAACTTTTACGACTAATTTCGCCCTCTCAAGAGTGAAATTTTTTCGCCAAAAGATCTCGAAACTAGACACTCTAAGCTTCAAAATGCTTTTTTTTGCATCTTTGTACGACCATTTTTCGCTGAGATACGCCACACACGATTTCGACCCCCTTAAGAGTGACAAGATTTGCCGAAAGATCTCGAAACTAGAAACTTCAAGCTTCAAAATGCTTTTTTTTGCATCCCGATACGACCATTTTTCGCAGAGATACGCCCCAAACAATTGCACCCCCTTAAGGGTAAAAATTTTCGCCGATGGATCGCGAGACTAGAGACTTCAAGCTTCAAAATGCTTCTTTTCGCATCTCGATACGACCATTTTTCGCAGAGATACACAAAAAGCCACCTCACCCCCTTAAGAATGTGAATTTTTTCCGCGGGGTATAGAAACTAGAGGCCTTAAGCTTCAAAATGCTTTTTTTGCGATCTCGATACGACCATTATTAGCGGAGATACAGCACTTTGAAAAATTCGGTCTAAACCCAAACACACCCAAACAAACCCAAACAAACCCAAACAAACCCAAACGCTAACCCCAACAAACCCAAACAAACCCAAACGCTAACCCAAACAGCCCCAAACACGCCCATATATATAGATATACACCAATGTAAAAAAATTCCGAAAAAAAATATTATTTTTCGTGTTCTTTGAAGCGCTGTATCTCGGTGAAAAATGGTCGTATCGAGATCGCAAAAAAAGCAAATTGAAGCTCCGAGTCTCTAGTTTCGATATCTTCGGACAAAAATTTTTTTCAACCTACGGTTATTTTGCGTTCGTGAGAAATAGCAAGAGACACAAATTTTCCATTTATTTTCCATTTTCAAGGGTCCACCGGCTCGGGAAAATGTTTTCTAGTTCATTGGGTGTATTGGCGAGTTAGCTTGGTTCTTCTCCCGCAATTTCCTTTTTTGTTATTCTCTCTACAACATTTTTTTGCCGAGATATGCGACTTTGAACGATAGAGAATCCTTTTTTCGTTGATCATCGATATCTCAGCAACGAATAATCGCGCAGGGAATTAAAGAGCCGTTTTGAAAACTCGAATACATCTCCTACGGGTCCATCTCGTTGATTTTTGGTAAAAAAAAATTTCCCGAACATTAACGACAACTTCAAATTATACAACATACCATCATCATAAAAATGAGAAGGCCAATTTTTCATCGAATTTGTTCACGACGTTGCATTGGCTATTTTTCGAATTCGAGAAAAAATACAAATTACGAAGAGTTTCAAAAACAAAATTTTCGTTTTTTTTTTTCTTCTTTAAATCCCTTCTCAGTGCACTTCTACACATTCGAAGGTGCTTATGTTCCAAGTTTCAATTTGATACACGCAAGAAATCTCATTTGCCATGCAAACTTTTACGACTAATTTCGCCCTCTCAAGAGTGAAATTTTTTCGCCAAAAGATCTCGAAACTAGACACTCTAAGCTTCAAAATGCTTTTTTTTGCATCTTTGTACGACCATTTTTCGCTGAGATACGCCACACACGATTTCGACCCCCTTAAGAGTGACAAGTTTTGCCGAAAGATCTCGAAACTAGAAACTTCAAGCTTCAAAATGCTTTTTTTTGCATCCCGATACGACCATTTTTCGCAGAGATACGCCCCAAACAATTGCACCCCCTTAAGGGTAAAAATTTTCGCCGATGGATCGCGAGACTAGAGACTTCAAGCTTCAAAATGCTTCTTTTCGCATCTCGATACGACCATTTTTCGCAGAGATACACAAAAAGCCACCTCACCCCCTTAAGAATGTGAATTTTTTCCGCGGGGTATAGAAACTAGAGGCCTTAAGCTTCAAAATGCTTTTTTTGCGATCTCGATACGACCATTATTAGCGGAGATACAGCACTTTGAAAAATTCGGTCTAAACCCAAACACACCCAAACAAACCCAAACAAACCCAAACAAACCCAAACGCTAACCCAAACAAACCCAAACAAACCCAAACAAACCCAAACAAACCCAAACGCTAACCCAAACAGCCCCAAACACGCCCATATATATAGATATACACCAATGTAAAAAAATTCCGAAAAAAAATATTATTTTTCGTGTTCTTTGAAGCGCTGTATCTCGGTGAAAAATGGTCGTATCGAGATCGCAAAAAAAGCAAATTGAAGCTCCGAGTCTCTAGTTTCGATATCTTCGGACAAAAATTTTTTTCAACCTACGGTTATTTTGCGTTCGTGAGAAATAGCAAGAGACACAAATTTTCCATTTATTTTCCATTTTCAAGGGTCCACCGGCTCGGGAAAATGTTTTCTAGTTCATTGGGTGTATTGGCGAGTTAGCTTGGTTCTTCTCCCGCAATTTCCTTTTTTGTTATTCTCTCTACAACATTTTTTTGCCGAGATATGCGACTTTGAATGATAGAGAATCCTTTTTTCGTTGATCATCGATATCTCAGCAACGAATAATCGCGCAGGGAATTAAAGAGCCGTTTTGAAAACTCGAATACATCTCCTACGGGTCCATCTCGTTGATTTTTGGTAAAAAAAAATTTCCCGAACATTAACGACAACTTCAAATTATACAACATACCATCATCATAAAAATGAGAAGGCCAATTTTTCATCGAATTTGTTCACGACGTTGCATTGGCTATTTTTCGAATTCGAGAAAAAATACAAATTACGAAGAGTTTTAAAAACAAAATTTTCGTTTTTTTTTTCTTCTTTAAATCCCTTCTCAGTGCACTTCTACACATTCGAAGGTGCTTATGTTCCAAGTTTCAATTTGATACACGCAAGAAATCTCATTTGCCATGCAAACTTTTACGACTAATTTCGCCCTCTCAAGAGTGAAATTTTTTCGCCAAAAGATCTCGAAACTAGAGACTCTAAGCTTCAAAATGCTTTTTTTTGCATCTTTGTACGACCATTTTTCGCTGAGATACGCCACACACGATTTCGACCCCCTTAAGAGCGACAATTTTTGCCGAAAGATCTCGAAACTAGAAACTTCAAGCTTCAAAATGCTTTTTTTGCATCCCGATACGACCATTTTTCGCAGAGATACGCCCCAAACAATTGCACCCCCTTAAGGGTAAAAATTTTCGCCGATGGATCGCGAGACTAGAGACTTCAAGCTTCAAAATGCTTCTTTTCGCATCTCGATACGACCATTTTTCGCAGAGATACACAAAAAGCCACCTCACCCCCTTAAGAATGTGAATTTTTTCCGCGGGGTATAGAAACTAGAGGCCTTAAGCTTCAAAATGCTTTTTTTGCGATCTCGATACGACCATTATTAGCGGAGATACAGCACTTTGAAAAATTCGGTCTAAACCCAAACACACCCAAACAAACCCAAACAAACCCAAACAAACCCAAACGCTAACCCAAACAAACCCAAACAAACCCAAACAAACCCAAACGCTAACCCAAACAGCCCCAAACACGCCCATATATATAGATATACACCAATGTAAAAAAATTCCGAAAAAAAATATTATTTTTCGTGTTCTTTGAAGCGCTGTATCTCGGTGAAAAATGGTCGTATCGAGATCGCAAAAAAAGCAAATTGAAGCTCCGAGTCTCTAGTTTCGATATCTTCGGACAAAAATTTTTTTCAACCTACGGTTATTTTGCGTTCGTGAGAAATAGCAAGAGACACAAATTTTCCATTTATTTTCCATTTTCAAGGGTCCACCGGCTCGGGAAAATGTTTTCTAGTTCATTGGGTGTATTGGCGAGTTAGCTTGGTTCTTCTCCCGCAATTTCCTTTTTTGTTATTCTCTCTACAACATTTTTTTGCCGAGATATGCGACTTTGAACGATAGAGAATCCTTTTTTCGTTGATCATCGATATCTCAGCAACGAATAATCGCGCAGGGAATTAAAGAGCCGTTTTGAAAACTCGAATACATCTCCTACGGGTCCATCTCGTTGATTTTTGGTAAAAAAAAATTTCCCGAACATTAACGACAACTTCAAATTATACAACATACCATCATCATAAAAATGAGAAGGCCAATTTTTCATCGAATTTGTTCACGACGTTGCATTGGCTATTTTTCGAATTCGAGAAAAAATACAAATTACGAAGAGTTTCAAAAACAAAATTTTCGTTTTTTTTTTTCTTCTTTAAATCCCTTCTCAGTGCACTTCTACACATTCGAAGGTGCTTATGTTCCAAGTTTCAATTTGATACACGCAAGAAATCTCATTTGCCATGCAAACTTTTACGACTAATTTCGCCCTCTCAAGAGTGAAATTTTTTCGCCAAAAGATCTCGAAACTAGACACTCTAAGCTTCAAAATGCTTTTTTTTGCATCTTTGTACGACCATTTTTCGCTGAGATACGCCACACACGATTTCGACCCCCTTAAGAGTGACAAGATTTGCCGAAAGATCTCGAAACTAGAAACTTCAAGCTTCAAAATGCTTTTTTTTGCATCCCGATACGACCATTTTTCGCAGAGATACGCCCCAAACAATTGCACCCCCTTAAGGGTAAAAATTTTCGCCGATGGATCGCGAGACTAGAGACTTCAAGCTTCAAAATGCTTCTTTTCGCATCTCGATACGACCATTTTTCGCAGAGATACACAAAAAGCCACCTCACCCCCTTAAGAATGTGAATTTTTTCCGCGGGGTATAGAAACTAGAGGCCTTAAGCTTCAAAATGCTTTTTTTGCGATCTCGATACGACCATTATTAGCGGAGATACAGCACTTTGAAAAATTCGGTCTAAACCCAAACACACCCAAACAAACCCAAACAAACCCAAACAAACCCAAACGCTAACCCCAACAAACCCAAACAAACCCAAACGCTAACCCAAACAGCCCCAAACACGCCCATATATATAGATATACACCAATGTAAAAAAATTCCGAAAAAAAATATTATTTTTCGTGTTCTTTGAAGCGCTGTATCTCGGTGAAAAATGGTCGTATCGAGATCGCAAAAAAAGCAAATTGAAGCTCCGAGTCTCTAGTTTCGATATCTTCGGACAAAAATTTTTTTCAACCTACGGTTATTTTGCGTTCGTGAGAAATAGCAAGAGACACAAATTTTCCATTTATTTTCCATTTTCAAGGGTCCACCGGCTCGGGAAAATGTTTTCTAGTTCATTGGGTGTATTGGCGAGTTAGCTTGGTTCTTCTCCCGCAATTTCCTTTTTTGTTATTCTCTCTACAACATTTTTTTGCCGAGATATGCGACTTTGAACGATAGAGAATCCTTTTTTCGTTGATCATCGATATCTCAGCAACGAATAATCGCGCAGGGAATTAAAGAGCCGTTTTGAAAACTCGAATACATCTCCTACGGGTCCATCTCGTTGATTTTTGGTAAAAAAAAATTTCCCGAACATTAACGACAACTTCAAATTATACAACATACCATCATCATAAAAATGAGAAGGCCAATTTTTCATCGAATTTGTTCACGACGTTGCATTGGCTATTTTTCGAATTCGAGAAAAAATACAAATTACGAAGAGTTTCAAAAACAAAATTTTCGTTTTTTTTTTTCTTCTTTAAATCCCTTCTCAGTGCACTTCTACACATTCGAAGGTGCTTATGTTCCAAGTTTCAATTTGATACACGCAAGAAATCTCATTTGCCATGCAAACTTTTACGACTAATTTCGCCCTCTCAAGAGTGAAATTTTTTCGCCAAAAGATCTCGAAACTAGACACTCTAAGCTTCAAAATGCTTTTTTTTGCATCTTTGTACGACCATTTTTCGCTGAGATACGCCACACACGATTTCGACCCCCTTAAGAGTGACAAGTTTTGCCGAAAGATCTCGAAACTAGAAACTTCAAGCTTCAAAATGCTTTTTTTTGCATCCCGATACGACCATTTTTCGCAGAGATACGCCCCAAACAATTGCACCCCCTTAAGGGTAAAAATTTTCGCCGATGGATCGCGAGACTAGAGACTTCAAGCTTCAAAATGCTTCTTTTCGCATCTCGATACGACCATTTTTCGCAGAGATACACAAAAAGCCACCTCACCCCCTTAAGAATGTGAATTTTTTCCGCGGGGTATAGAAACTAGAGGCCTTAAGCTTCAAAATGCTTTTTTTGCGATCTCGATACGACCATTATTAGCGGAGATACAGCACTTTGAAAAATTCGGTCTAAACCCAAACACACCCAAACAAACCCAAACAAACCCAAACAAACCCAAACGCTAACCCAAACAAACCCAAACAAACCCAAACAAACCCAAACAAACCCAAACGCTAACCCAAACAGCCCCAAACACGCCCATATATATAGATATACACCAATGTAAAAAAATTCCGAAAAAAAATATTATTTTTCGTGTTCTTTGAAGCGCTGTATCTCGGTGAAAAATGGTCGTATCGAGATCGCAAAAAAAGCAAATTGAAGCTCCGAGTCTCTAGTTTCGATATCTTCGGACAAAAATTTTTTTCAACCTACGGTTATTTTGCGTTCGTGAGAAATAGCAAGAGACACAAATTTTCCATTTATTTTCCATTTTCAAGGGTCCACCGGCTCGGGAAAATGTTTTCTAGTTCATTGGGTGTATTGGCGAGTTAGCTTGGTTCTTCTCCCGCAATTTCCTTTTTTGTTATTCTCTCTACAACATTTTTTTGCCGAGATATGCGACTTTGAATGATAGAGAATCCTTTTTTCGTTGATCATCGATATCTCAGCAACGAATAATCGCGCAGGGAATTAAAGAGCCGTTTTGAAAACTCGAATACATCTCCTACGGGTCCATCTCGTTGATTTTTGGTAAAAAAAAATTTCCCGAACATTAACGACAACTTCAAATTATACAACATACCATCATCATAAAAATGAGAAGGCCAATTTTTCATCGAATTTGTTCACGACGTTGCATTGGCTATTTTTCGAATTCGAGAAAAAATACAAATTACGAAGAGTTTCAAAAACAAAATTTTCGTTTTTTTTTTCTTCTTTAAATCCCTTCTCAGTGCACTTCTACACATTCGAAGGTGCTTATGTTCCAAGTTTCAATTTGATACACGCAAGAAATCTCATTTGCCATGCAAACTTTTACGACTAATTTCGCCCTCTCAAGAGTGAAATTTTTTCGCCAAAAGATCTCGAAACTAGACACTCTAAGCTTCAAAATGCTTTTTTTTGCATCTTTGTACGACCATTTTTCGCTGAGATACGCCACACACGATTTCGACCCCCTTAAGAGTGACAAGATTTGCCGAAAGATCTCGAAACTAGAAACTTCAAGCTTCAAAATGCTTTTTTTTGCATCCCGATACGACCATTTTTCGCAGAGATACGCCCCAAACAATTGCACCCCCTTAAGGGTAAAAATTTTCGCCGATGGATCGCGAGACTAGAGACTTCAAGCTTCAAAATGCTTCTTTTCGCATCTCGATACGACCATTTTTCGCAGAGATACACAAAAAGCCACCTCACCCCCTTAAGAATGTGAATTTTTTCCGCGGGGTATAGAAACTAGAGGCCTTAAGCTTCAAAATGCTTTTTTTGCGATCTCGATACGACCATTATTAGCGGAGATACAGCACTTTGAAAAATTCGGTCTAAACCCAAACACACCCAAACAAACCCAAACAAACCCAAACGCTAACCCAAACAAACCCAAACAAACCCAAACAAACCCAAACGCTAACCCAAACAGCCCCAAACACGCCCATATATATAGATATACACCAATGTAAAAAAATTCCGAAAAAAAATATTATTTTTCGTGTTCTTTGAAGCGCTGTATCTCGGTGAAAAATGGTCGTATCGAGATCGCAAAAAAAGCAAATTGAAGCTCCGAGTCTCTAGTTTCGATATCTTCGGACAAAAATTTTTTTCAACCTACGGTTATTTTGCGTTCGTGAGAAATAGCAAGAGACACAAATTTTCCATTTATTTTCCATTTTCAAGGGTCCACCGGCTCGGGAAAATGTTTTCTAGTTCATTGGGTGTATTGGCGAGTTAGCTTGGTTCTTCTCCCGCAATTTCCTTTTTTGTTATTCTCTCTACAACATTTTTTTGCCGAGATATGCGACTTTGAATGATAGAGAATCCTTTTTTCGTTGATCATCGATATCTCAGCAACGAGTAATCGCGCAGGGAATTAAAGAGCCGTTTTGAAAACTCGAATACATCTCCTACGGGTCCATCTCGTTGATTTTTGGTAAAAAAAAATTTCCCGAACATTAACGACAACTTCAAATTATACAACATACCATCATCATAAAAATGAGAAGGCCAATTTTTCATCGAATTTGTTCACGACGTTGCATTGGCTATTTTTCGAATTCGAGAAAAAATACAAATTACGAAGAGTTTCAAAAACAAAATTTTCGTTTTTTTTTTCTTCTTTAAATCCCTTCTCAGTGCACTTCTACACATTCGAAGGTGCTTATGTTCCAAGTTTCAATTTGATACACGCAAGAAATCTCATTTGCCATGCAAACTTTTACGACTAATTTCGGCCTCTCAAGAGTGAAATTTTTTCGCCAAAAGATCTCGAAACTAGACACTCTAAGCTTCAAAATGCTTTTTTTTGCATCTTTGTACGACCATTTTTCGCTGAGATACGCCACACACGATTTCGACCCCCTTAAGAGTGACAAGTTTTGCCGAAAGATCTCGAAACTAGAAACTTCAAGCTTCAAAATGCTTTTTTTTGCATCCCGATACGACCATTTTTCGCAGAGATACGCCCCAAACAATTGCACCCCCTTAAGGGTAAAAATTTTCGCCGATGGATCGCGAGACTAGAGACTTCAAGCTTCAAAATGCTTCTTTTCGCATCTCGATACGACCATTTTTCGCAGAGATACACAAAAAGCCACCTCACCCCCTTAAGAATGTGAATTTTTTCCGCGGGGTATAGAAACTAGAGGCCTTAAGCTTCAAAATGCTTTTTTTGCGATCTCGATACGACCATTATTAGCGGAGATACAGCACTTTGAAAAATTCGGTCTAAACCCAAACACACCCAAACAAACCCAAACAAACCCAAACAAACCCAAACGCTAAACCAAACAAACCCAAACAAACCCAAACAAACCCAAACGCTAACCCAAACAGCCCCAAACACGCCCATATATATAGATATACACCAATGTAAAAAAATTCCGAAAAAAAATATTATTTTTCGTGTTCTTTGAAGCGCTGTATCTCGGTGAAAAATGGTCGTATCGAGATCGCAAAAAAAGCAAATTGAAGCTCCGAGTCTCTAGTTTCGATATCTTCGGACAAAAATTTTTTTCAACCTACGGTTATTTTGCGTTCGTGAGAAATAGCAAGAGACACAAATTTTCCATTTATTTTCCATTTTCAAGGGTCCACCGGCTCGGGAAAATGTTTTCTAGTTCATTGGGTGTATTGGCGAGTTAGCTTGGTTCTTCTCCCGCAATTTCCTTTTTTGTTATTCTCTCTACAACATTTTTTTGCCGAGATATGCGACTTTGAATGATAGAGAATCCTTTTTTCGTTGATCATCGATATCTCAGCAACGAGTAATCGCGCAGGGAATTAAAGAGCCGTTTTGAAAACTCGAATACATCTCCTACGGGTCCATCTCGTTGATTTTTGGTAAAAAAAAATTTCCCGAACATTAACGACAACTTCAAATTATACAACATACCATCATCATAAAAATGAGAAGGCCAATTTTTCATCGAATTTGTTCACGACGTTGCATTGGCTATTTTTCGAATTCGAGAAAAAATACAAATTACGAAGAGTTTCAAAAACAAAATTTTCGTTTTTTTTTTCTTCTTTAAATCCCTTCTCAGTGCACTTCTACACATTCGAAGGTGCTTATGTTCCAAGTTTCAATTTGATACACGCAAGAAATCTCATTTGCCATGCAAACTTTTACGACTAATTTCGCCCTCTCAAGAGTGAAATTTTTTCGCCAAAAGATCTCGAAACTAGACACTCTAAGCTTCAAAATGCTTTTTTTTGCATCTTTGTACGACCATTTTTCGCTGAGATACGCCACACACGATTTCGACCCCCTTAAGAGTGACAAGATTTGCCGAAAGATCTCGAAACTAGAAACTTCAAGCTTCAAAATGCTTTTTTTTGCATCCCGATACGACCATTTTTCGCAGAGATACGCCCCAAACAATTGCACCCCCTTAAGGGTAAAAATTTTCGCCGATGGATCGCGAGACTAGAGACTTCAAGCTTCAAAATGCTTCTTTTCGCATCTCGATACGACCATTTTTCGCAGAGATACACAAAAAGCCACCTCACCCCCTTAAGAATGTGAATTTTTTCCGCGGGGTATAGAAACTAGAGGCCTTAAGCTTCAAAATGCTTTTTTTGCGATCTCGATACGACCATTATTAGCGGAGATACAGCACTTTGAAAAATTCGGTCTAAACCCAAACACACCCAAACAAACCCAAACAAACCCAAACGCTAACCCAAACAAACCCAAACAAACCCAAACAAACCCAAACGCTAACCCAAACAGCCCCAAACACGCCCATATATATAGATATACACCAATGTAAAAAAATTCCGAAAAAAAATATTATTTTTCGTGTTCTTTGAAGCGCTGTATCTCGGTGAAAAATGGTCGTATCGAGATCGCAAAAAAAGCAAATTGAAGCTCCGAGTCTCTAGTTTCGATATCTTCGGACAAAAATTTTTTTCAACCTACGGTTATTTTGCGTTCGTGAGAAATAGCAAGAGACACAAATTTTCCATTTATTTTCCATTTTCAAGGGTCCACCGGCTCGGGAAAATGTTTTCTAGTTCATTGGGTGTATTGGCGAGTTAGCTTGGTTCTTCTCCCGCAATTTCCTTTTTTGTTATTCTCTCTACAACATTTTTTTGCCGAGATATGCGACTTTGAATGATAGAGAATCCTTTTTTCGTTGATCATCGATATCTCAGCAACGAGTAATCGCGCAGGGAATTAAAGAGCCGTTTTGAAAACTCGAATACATCTCCTACGGGTCCATCTCGTTGATTTTTGGTAAAAAAAAATTTCCCGAACATTAACGACAACTTCAAATTATACAACATACCATCATCATAAAAATGAGAAGGCCAATTTTTCATCGAATTTGTTCACGACGTTGCATTGGCTATTTTTCGAATTCGAGAAAAAATACAAATTACGAAGAGTTTCAAAAACAAAATTTTCGTTTTTTTTTTCTTCTTTAAATCCCTTCTCAGTGCACTTCTACACATTCGAAGGTGCTTATGTTCCAAGTTTCAATTTGATACACGCAAGAAATCTCATTTGCCATGCAAACTTTTACGACTAATTTCGGCCTCTCAAGAGTGAAATTTTTTCGCCAAAAGATCTCGAAACTAGACACTCTAAGCTTCAAAATGCTTTTTTTTGCATCTTTGTACGACCATTTTTCGCTGAGATACGCCACACACGATTTCGACCCCCTTAAGAGTGACAAGTTTTGCCGAAAGATCTCGAAACTAGAAACTTCAAGCTTCAAAATGCTTTTTTTTGCATCCCGATACGACCATTTTTCGCAGAGATACGCCCCAAACAATTGCACCCCCTTAAGGGTAAAAATTTTCGCCGATGGATCGCGAGACTAGAGACTTCAAGCTTCAAAATGCTTCTTTTCGCATCTCGATACGACCATTTTTCGCAGAGATACACAAAAAGCCACCTCACCCCCTTAAGAATGTGAATTTTTTCCGCGGGGTATAGAAACTAGAGGCCTTAAGCTTCAAAATGCTTTTTTTGCGATCTCGATACGACCATTATTAGCGGAGATACAGCACTTTGAAAAATTCGGTCTAAACCCAAACACACCCAAACAAACCCAAACAAACCCAAACAAACCCAAACGCTAACCCAAACAAACCCAAACAAACCCAAACAAACCCAAACGCTAACCCAAACAGCCCCAAACACGCCCATATATATAGATATACACCAATGTAAAAAAATTCCGAAAAAAAATATTATTTTTCGTGTTCTTTGAAGCGCTGTATCTCGGTGAAAAATGGTCGTATCGAGATCGCAAAAAAAGCAAATTGAAGCTCCGAGTCTCTAGTTTCGATATCTTCGGACAAAAATTTTTTTCAACCTACGGTTATTTTGCGTTCGTGAGAAATAGCAAGAGACACAAATTTTCCATTTATTTTCCATTTTCAAGGGTCCACCGGCTCGGGAAAATGTTTTCTAGTTCAATGGGTGTATTGGCGAGTTAGCTTGGTTCTTCTCCCGCAATTTCCTTTTTTGTTATTCTCTCTACAACATTTTTTTGCCGAGATATGCGACTTTGAACGATAGAGAATCCTTTTTTCGTTGATCATCGATATCTCAGCAACGAATAATCGCGCAGGGAATTAAAGAGCCGTTTTGAAAACTCGAATACATCTCCTACGGGTCCATCTCGTTGATTTTTGGTAAAAAAAAATTTCCCGAACATTAACGACAACTTCAAATTATACAACATACCATCATCATAAAAATGAGAAGGCCAATTTTTCATCGAATTTGTTCACGACGTTGCATTGGCTATTTTTCGAATTCGAGAAAAAATACAAATTACGAAGAGTTTCAAAAACAAAATTTTCGTTTTTTTTTTCTTCTTTAAATCCCTTCTCAGTGCACTTCTACACATTCGAAGGTGCTTATGTTCCAAGTTTCAATTTGATACACGCAAGAAATCTCATTTGCCATGCAAACTTTTACGACTAATTTCGGCCTCTCAAGAGTGAAATTTTTTCGCCAAAAGATCTCGAAACTAGACACTCTAAGCTTCAAAATGCTTTTTTTTGCATCTTTGTACGACCATTTTTCGCTGAGATACGCCACACACGATTTCGACCCCCTTAAGAGTGACAAGTTTTGCCGAAAGATCTCGAAACTAGAAACTTCAAGCTTCAAAATGCTTTTTTTTGCATCCCGATACGACCATTTTTCGCAGAGATACGCCCCAAACAATTGCACCCCCTTAAGGGTAAAAATTTTCGCCGATGGATCGCGAGACTAGAGACTTCAAGCTTCAAAATGCTTCTTTTTGCATCTCGATACGACCATTTTTCGCAGAGATACACAAAAAGCCACCTCACCCCCTTAAGACTGTCAATTTTTCCGCGGGATATAGAAACTAGAGTCCTTAAGCTTCAAAATGCTTTTTTTGCGATCTCGATACGACCATTATTCGCGGAGATACGGCACTTTGAAAAATACGGGCTAAACCCAAACAAACCCAAACAAACCCCATTTTGACCCCCTTAAGAGGGACAATTTTTGCCGAAAGTTTTCGAAACTAGAGACTTCAAGCTTCAAAATGCTTTTTTTTTCATCTCGATACGACCATTTTTCGCAGAGATACACCCCAAACAACTTCACCTCCTTAAGAGTAAAAATTTTTGCCGAACAACGGCGAGCCTAGAAACTTTTTGCACCTCGGTACGAAAATTCTTCGCAGACATACACACAAAACCACCTCACCCCCTTAAGAATGTCAATTTTTTCCACGGGATATAGAAACTAGAGGCCTGAAGCTACAAAATGCTTTTTTTGCGATCTCGATACGACCATTATTCGCAGAGATACAGCACTTTGAAAAATACGCGCAAACCCAAACAAACCCATACAAACCCAAACACGCCAATCTGATCGAAAAACTCGCAAATATATATATAGATATACCCCAATGTAAAAAAATTCCGAAAAAAAAATTATTTTTCGGCTTCTTTGAAGCGCTGTATCTGGGTGAAAAATGGTCGTATCGAGATCGCAAAAAAAGCAAATTGAAGCTCAAAGTCTCTAGTTTCGATATCTTTGGGCGAAAATTTTTTTCAACCTACGGTTATTTTGCGTTCGTAAGAAATATCAAGAGACACAAATTTTCCATTTATTTTCCATTTTCAAGGGTTCACAGGCTCGGGAAAACATTTCTTAGTTCAATGGGTATATTGGCGAGTTAGCTTGGTTCTTCTCCCTCAATTCCGTTTTTTGTTATCCTCTCTACAACATTTTTTTGCCGAGATATGCGACTTTGAACGATAGAGAATCCTTTTTTCGTTGATCATCGATATCTCAGCAACGAATAATCGCGCAGGGAATTAAAGAGCCGTTTTGAAAACTCGAATACATCTCCTACGGGTCCATCTCGTTGATTTTTGGTAAAAAAAAATTTCCCGAACATTAACGACAACTTCAAATTATACAACATACCATCATCATAAAAATGAGAAGGCCAATTTTTCATCGAATTTGTTCACGACGTTGCATTGGCTATTTTTCGAATTCGAGAAAAAATACAAATTACGAAGAGTTTTAAAAACAAAATTTTCGTTTTTTTTTTTCTTCTTTAAATCCCTTCTCAGTGCACTTCTACACATTCGAAGGTGCTTATGTTCCAAGTTTCAATTTGATACACGCAAGAAATCTCATTTGCCATGCAAACTTTTACGACTAATTTCGCCCTCTCAAGAGTGAAATTTTTTCGCCAAAAGATCTCGAAACTAGAGACTCTAAGCATCAAAATGCTTTTTTTTGCATCTTTGTACGACCATTTTTCGCTGAGATACGCGAAACACGATTTCGACCCCCTTAAGAGCGACAATTTTTGCCGAAAGATCTCGAAACTAGAAACTTCAAGCTTCAAAATGCTTTTTTTTGCATCCCGATACGACCATTTTTCGCAGAGATACGCCCCAAACAATTGCACCCCCTTAAGGGTAAAAATTTTCGCCGATGGATCGCGAGACTAGAGACTTCAAGCTTCAAAATGCTTCTTTTCGCATCTCGATACGACCATTTTTCGCAGAGATACACAAAAAGCCACCTCACCCCCTTAAGAATGTGAATTTTTTCCGCGGGGTATAGAAACTAGAGGCCTTAAGCTTCAAAATGCTTTTTTTGCGATCTCGATACGACCATTATTAGCGGAGATACAGCACTTTGAAAAATTCGGTCTAAACCCAAACACACCCAAACAAACCCAAACAAACCCAAACGCTAACCCAAACAAACCCAAACAAACCCAAACAAACCCAAACGCTAACCCAAACAGCCCCAAACACGCCCATATATATAGATATACACCAATGTAAAAAAATTCCGAAAAAAAATATTATTTTTCGTGTTCTTTGAAGCGCTGTATCTCGGTGAAAAATGGTCGTATCGAGATCGCAAAAAAAGAAAATTGAAGCTCCGAGTCTCTAGTTTCGATATCTTCGGACAAAAATTTTTTTCAACCTACGGTTATTTTGCGTTCGTGAGAAATAGCAAGAGACACAAATTTTCCATTTATTTTCCATTTTCAAGGGTCCACCGGCTCGGGAAAATGTTTTCTAGTTCAATGGGTGTATTGGCGAGTTAGCTTGGTTCTTCTCCCGCAATTTCCTTTTTTGTTATTCTCTCTACAACATTTTTTTGCCGAGATATGCGACTTTGAACGATAGAGAATCCTTTTTTCGTTGATCATCGATATCTCAGCAACGAATAATCGCGCAGGGAATTAAAGAGCCGTTTTGAAAACTCGAATACATCTCCTACGGGTCCATCTCGTTGATTTTTGGTAAAAAAAAATTTCCCGAACATTAACGACAACTTCAAATTATACAACATACCATCATCATAAAAATGAGAAGGCCAATTTTTCATCGAATTTGTTCACGACGTTGCATTGGCTATTTTTCGAATTCGAGAAAAAATACAAATTACGAAGAGTTTCAAAAACAAAATTTTCGTTTTTTTTTTCTTCTTTAAATCCCTTCTCAGTGCACTTCTACACATTCGAAGGTGCTTATGTTCCAAGTTTCAATTTGATACACGCAAGAAATCTCATTTGCCATGCAAACTTTTACGACTAATTTCGGCCTCTCAAGAGTGAAATTTTTTCGCCAAAAGATCTCGAAACTAGACACTCTAAGCTTCAAAATGCTTTTTTTTGCATCTTTGTACGACCATTTTTCGCTGAGATACGCCACACACGATTTCGACCCCCTTAAGAGTGACAAGTTTTGCCGAAAGATCTCGAAACTAGAAACTTCAAGCTTCAAAATGCTTTTTTTTGCATCCCGATACGACCATTTTTCGCAGAGATACGCCCCAAACAATTGCACCCCCTTAAGGGTAAAAATTTTCGCCGATGGATCGCGAGACTAGAGACTTCAAGCTTCAAAATGCTTCTTTTTGCATCTCGATACGACCATTTTTCGCAGAGATACACAAAAAGCCACCTCACCCCCTTAAGACTGTCAATTTTTCCGCGGGATATAGAAACTAGAGTCCTTAAGCTTCAAAATGCTTTTTTTGCGATCTCGATACGACCATTATTCGCGGAGATACGGCACTTTGAAAAATACGGGCTAAACCCAAACAAACCCAAACAAACCCCATTTTGACCCCCTTAAGAGGGACAATTTTTGCCGAAAGTTTTCGAAACTAGAGACTTCAAGCTTCAAAATGCTTTTTTTTTCATCTCGATACGACCATTTTTCGCAGAGATACACCCCAAACAACTTCACCTCCTTAAGAGTAAAAATTTTTGCCGAACAACGGCGAGCCTAGAAACTTTTTGCACCTCGGTACGAAAATTCTTCGCAGACATACACACAAAACCACCTCACCCCCTTAAGAATGTCAATTTTTTCCACGGGATATAGAAACTAGAGGCCTGAAGCTACAAAATGCTTTTTTTGCGATCTCGATACGACCATTATTCGCAGAGATACAGCACTTTGAAAAATACGCGCAAACCCAAACAAACCCATACAAACCCAAACACGCCAATCTGATCGAAAAACTCGCAAATATATATATAGATATACCCCAATGTAAAAAAATTCCGAAAAAAAAATTATTTTTCGGCTTCTTTGAAGCGCTGTATCTGGGTGAAAAATGGTCGTATCGAGATCGCAAAAAAAGCAAATTGAAGCTCAAAGTCTCTAGTTTCGATATCTTTGGGCGAAAATTTTTTTCAACCTACGGTTATTTTGCGTTCGTAAGAAATATCAAGAGACACAAATTTTCCATTTATTTTCCATTTTCAAGGGTTCACAGGCTCGGGAAAACATTTCTTAGTTCAATGGGTATATTGGCGAGTTAGCTTGGTTCTTCTCCCTCAATTCCGTTTTTTGTTATCCTCTCTACAACATTTTTTTGCCGAGATATGCGACTTTGAACGATAGAGAATCCTTTTTTCGTTGATCATCGATATCTCAGCAACGAATAATCGCGCAGGGAATTAAAGAGCCGTTTTGAAAACTCGAATACATCTCCTACGGGTCCATCTCGTTGATTTTTGGTAAAAAAAAATTTCCCGAACATTAACGACAACTTCAAATTATACAACATACCATCATCATAAAAATGAGAAGGCCAATTTTTCATCGAATTTGTTCACGACGTTGCATTGGCTATTTTTCGAATTCGAGAAAAAATACAAATTACGAAGAGTTTTAAAAACAAAATTTTCGTTTTTTTTTTTCTTCTTTAAATCCCTTCTCAGTGCACTTCTACACATTCGAAGGTGCTTATGTTCCAAGTTTCAATTTGATACACGCAAGAAATCTCATTTGCCATGCAAACTTTTACGACTAATTTCGCCCTCTCAAGAGTGAAATTTTTTCGCCAAAAGATCTCGAAACTAGAGACTCTAAGCATCAAAATGCTTTTTTTTGCATCTTTGTACGACCATTTTTCGCTGAGATACGCGAAACACGATTTCGACCCCCTTAAGAGCGACAATTTTTGCCGAAAGATCTCGAAACTAGAAACTTCAAGCTTCAAAATGCTTTTTTTTGCATCCCGATACGACCATTTTTCGCAGAGATACGCCCCAAACAATTGCACCCCCTTAAGGGTAAAAATTTTCGCCGATGGATCGCGAGACTAGAGACTTCAAGCTTCAAAATGCTTCTTTTCGCATCTCGATACGACCATTTTTCGCAGAGATACACAAAAAGCCACCTCACCCCCTTAAGAATGTGAATTTTTTCCGCGGGGTATAGAAACTAGAGGCCTTAAGCTTCAAAATGCTTTTTTTGCGATCTCGATACGACCATTATTAGCGGAGATACAGCACTTTGAAAAATTCGGTCTAAACCCAAACACACCCAAACAAACCCAAACAAACCCAAACAAACCCAAACGCTAACCCAAACAAACCCAAACAAACCCAAACAAACCCAAACGCTAACCCAAACAGCCCCAAACACGCCCATATATATAGATATACACCAATGTAAAAAAATTCCGAAAAAAAATATTATTTTTCGTGTTCTTTGAAGCGCTGTATCTCGGTGAAAAATGGTCGTATCGAGATCGCAAAAAAAGAAAATTGAAGCTCCGAGTCTCTAGTTTCGATATCTTCGGACAAAAATTTTTTTCAACCTACGGTTATTTTGCGTTCGTGAGAAATAGCAAGAGACACAAATTTTCCATTTATTTTCCATTTTCAAGGGTCCACCGGCTCGGGAAAATGTTTTCTAGTTCATTGGGTGTATTGGCGAGTTAGCTTGGTTCTTCTCCCGCAATTTCCTTTTTTGTTATTCTCTCTACAACATTTTTTTGCCGAGATATGCGACTTTGAACGATAGAGAATCCTTTTTTCGTTGATCATCGATATCTCAGCAACGAATAATCGCGCAGGGAATTAAAGAGCCGTTTTGAAAACTCGAATACATCTCCTACGGGTCCATCTCGTTGATTTTTGGTAAAAAAAAATTTCCCGAACATTAACGACAACTTCAAATTATACAACATACCATCATCATGAAAATGAGAAGGCCAATTTTTCATCGAATTTGTTCACGACGTTGCATTGGCTATTTTTCGAATTCGAGAAAAAATACAAATTACGAAGAGTTTCAAAAACAAAATTTTCGTTTTTTTTTTTCTTCTTTAAATCCCTTCTCAGTGCACTTCTACACATTCGAAGGTGCTTATGTTCCAAGTTTCAATTTGATACACGCAAGAAATCTCATTTGCCATGCAAACTTTTACGACTAATTTCGCCCTCTCAAGAGTGAAATTTTTTCGCCAAAAGATCTCGAAACTAGACACTCTAAGCTTCAAAATGCTTTTTTTTGCATCTTTGTACGACCATTTTTCGCTGAGATACGCCACACACGATTTCGACCCCCTTAAGAGTGACAAGTTTTGCCGAAAGATCTCGAAACTAGAAACTTCAAGCTTCAAAATGCTTTTTTTTGCATCCCGATACGACCATTTTTCGCAGAGATACGCCCCAAACAATTGCACCCCCTTAAGGGTAAAAATTTTCGCCGATGGATCGCGAGACTAGAGACTTCAAGCTTCAAAATGCTTCTTTTCGCATCTCGATACGACCATTTTTCGCAGAGATACACAAAAAGCCACCTCACCCCCTTAAGAATGTGAATTTTTTCCGCGGGGTATAGAAACTAGAGGCCTTAAGCTTCAAAATGCTTTTTTTGCGATCTCGATACGACCATTATTAGCGGAGATACAGCACTTTGAAAAATTCGGTCTAAACCCAAACACACCCAAACAAACCCAAACAAACCCAAACGCTAACCCAAACAAACCCAAACAAACCCAAACAAACCCAAACGCTAACCCAAACAGCCCCAAACACGCCCATATATATAGATATACACCAATGTAAAAAAATTCCGAAAAAAAATATTATTTTTCGTGTTCTTTGAAGCGCTGTATCTCGGTGAAAAATGGTCGTATCGAGATCGCAAAAAAAGCAAATTGAAGCTCCGAGTCTCTAGTTTCGATATCTTCGGACAAAATTTTTTTTCAACCTACGGTTATTTTGCGTTCGTGAGAAATAGCAAGAGACACAAATTTTCCATTTATTTTCCATTTTCAAGGGTCCACCGGCTCGGGAAAATGTTTTCTAGTTCAATGGGTGTATTGGCGAGTTAGCTTGGTTCTTCTCCCGCAATTTCCTTTTTTGTTATTCTCTCTACAACATTTTTTTGCCGAGATATGCGACTTTGAACGATAGAGAATCCTTTTTTCGTTGATCATCGATATCTCAGCAACGAATAATCGCGCAGGGAATTAAAGAGCCGTTTTGAAAACTCGAATACATCTCCTACGGGTCCATCTCGTTGATTTTTGGTAAAAAAAAATTTCCCGAACATTAACGACAACTTCAAATTATACAACATACCATCATCATAAAAATGAGAAGGCCAATTTTTCATCGAATTTGTTCACGACGTTGCATTGGCTATTTTTCGAATTCGAGAAAAAATACAAATTACGAAAAGTTTCAAAAACAAAATTTTCGTTTTTTTTTTCTTCTTTAAATCCCTTCTCAGTGCACTTCTACACATTCGAAGGTGCTTATGTTCCAAGTTTCAATTTGATACACGCAAGAAATCTCATTTGCCATGCAAACTTTTACGACTAATTTCGCCCTCTCAAGAGTGAAATTTTTTCGCCAAAAGATCTCGAAACTAGACACTCTAAGCTTCAAAATGCTTTTTTTTGCATCTTTGTACGACCATTTTTCGCTGAGATACGCCACACACGATTTCGACCCCCTTAAGAGTGACAAGTTTTGCCGAAAGATCTCGAAACTAGAAACTTCAAGCTTCAAAATGCTTTTTTTTGCATCCCGATACGACCATTTTTCGCAGAGATACGCCCCAAACAATTGCACCCCCTTAAGGGTAAAAATTTTCGCCGATGGATCGCGAGACTAGAGACTTCAAGCTTCAAAATGCTTCTTTTTGCATCTCGATACGACCATTTTTCGCAGAGATACACAAAAAGCCACCTCACCCCCTTAAGACTGTCAATTTTTCCGCGGGATATAGAAACTAGAGTCCTTAAGCTTCAAAATGCTTTTTTTGCGATCTCGATACGACCATTATTCGCGGAGATACGGCACTTTGAAAAATACGGGCTAAACCCAAACAAACCCAAACAAACCCCATTTTGACCCCCTTAAGAGGGACAATTTTTGCCGAAAGTTTTCGAAACTAGAGACTTCAAGCTTCAAAATGCTTTTTTTTTCATCTCGATACGACCATTTTTCGCAGAGATACACCCCAAACAACTTCACCTCCTTAAGAGTAAAAATTTTTGCCGAACAACGGCGAGCCTAGAAACTTTTTGCACCTCGGTACGAAAATTCTTCGCAGACATACACACAAAACCACCTCACCCCCTTAAGAATGTCAATTTTTTCCACGGGATATAGAAACTAGAGGCCTGAAGCTACAAAATGCTTTTTTTGCGATCTCGATACGACCATTATTCGCAGAGATACAGCACTTTTAAAAATACGCGCAAACCCAAACAAACCCATACAAACCCAAACACGCCAATCTGATCGAAAAACTCGCAAATATATATATAGATATACCCCAATGTAAAAAAATTCCGAAAAAAAAATTATTTTTCGGCTTCTTTGAAGCGCTGTATCTGGGTGAAAAATGGTCGTATCGAGATCGCAAAAAAAGCAAATTGAAGCTCAAAGTCTCTAGTTTCGATATCTTTGGGCGAAAATTTTTTTCAACCTACGGTTATTTTGCGTTCGTAAGAAATATCAAGAGACACAAATTTTCCATTTATTTTCCATTTTCAAGGGTTCACAGGCTCGGGAAAACATTTCTTAGTTCAATGGGTATATTGGCGAGTTAGCTTGGTTCTTCTCCCTCAATTCCGTTTTTTGTTATCCTCTCTACAACATTTTTTTGCCGAGATATGCGACTTTGAACGATAGAGAATCCTTTTTTCGTTGATCATCGATATCTCAGCAACGAATAATCGCGCAGGGAATTAAAGAGCCGTTTTGAAAACTCGAATACATCTCCTACGGGTCCATCTCGTTGATTTTTGGTAAAAAAAAATTTCCCGAACATTAACGACAACTTCAAATTATACAACATACCATCATCATAAAAATGAGAAGGCCAATTTTTCATCGAATTTGTTCACGACGTTGCATTGGCTATTTTTCGAATTCGAGAAAAAATACAAATTACGAAAAGTTTCAAAAACAAAATTTTCGTTTTTTTTTTCTTCTTTAAATCCCTTCTCAGTGCACTTCTACACATTCGAAGGTGCTTATGTTCCAAGTTTCAATTTGATACACGCAAGAAATCTCATTTGCCATGCAAACTTTTACGACTAATTTCGCCCTCTAAAGAGTGAAATTTTTTCGCCAAAAGATCTCGAAACTAGAGACGCTAAGCTTCAAAATGCTTTTTTTTGCATCTTTGTACGACCATTTTTCGCTGAGATACGCCACACACGATTTCGACCCCCTTAAGAGCGACAATTTTTGCCGAAAGATCTCGAAACTAGAAACTTCAAGCTTCAAAATGCTTTTTTTTGCATCCCGATACGACCATTTTTCGCAGAGATACGCCCCAAACAATTGCACCCCCTTAAGGGTAAAAATTTTCGCCGATGGATCGCGAGACTAGAGACTTCAAGCTTCAAAATGCTTCTTTTCGCATCTCGATACGACCATTTTTCGCAGAGATACACAAAAAGCCACCTCACCCCCTTAAGAATGTGAATTTTTTCCGCGGGGTATAGAAACTAGAGGCCTTAAGCTTCAAAATGCTTTTTTTGCGATCTCGATACGACCATTATTAGCGGAGATACAGCACTTTGAAAAATTCGGTCTAAACCCAAACACACCCAAACAAACCCAAACAAACCCAAACAAACCCAAACGCTAACCCAAACAAACCCAAACAAACCCAAACAAACCCAAACGCTAACCCAAACAGCCCCAAACACGCCCATATATATAGATATACACCAATGTAAAAAAATTCCGAAAAAAAATATTATTTTTCGTGTTCTTTGAAGCGCTGTATCTCGGTGAAAAATGGTCGTATCGAGATCGCAAAAAAAGCAAATTGAAGCTCCGAGTCTCTAGTTTCGATATCTTCGGACAAAAATTTTTTTCAACCTACGGTTATTTTGCGTTCGTGAGAAATAGCAAGAGACACAAATTTTCCATTTATTTTCCATTTTCAAGGGTCCACCGGCTCGGGAAAATGTTTTCTAGTTCATTGGGTGTATTGGCGAGTTAGCTTGGTTCTTCTCCCGCAATTTCCTTTTTTGTTATTCTCTCTACAACATTTTTTTGCCGAGATATGCGACTTTGAACGATAGAGAATCCTTTTTTCGTTGATCATCGATATCTCAGCAACGAATAATCGCGCAGGGAATTAAAGAGCCGTTTTGAAAACTCGAATACATCTCCTACGGGTCCATCTCGTTGATTTTTGGTAAAAAAAAATTTCCCGAACATTAACGACAACTTCAAATTATACAACATACCATCATCATAAAAATGAGAAGGCCAATTTTTCATCGAATTTGTTCACGACGTTGCATTGGCTATTTTTCGAATTCGAGAAAAAATACAAATTACGAAGAGTTTCAAAAACAAAATTTTCGTTTTTTTTTTTCTTCTTTAAATCCCTTCTCAGTGCACTTCTACACATTCGAAGGTGCTTATGTTCCAAGTTTCAATTTGATACACGCAAGAAATCTCATTTGCCATGCAAACTTTTACGACTAATTTCGCCCTCTCAAGAGTGAAATTTTTTCGCCAAAAGATCTCGAAACTAGACACTCTAAGCTTCAAAATGCTTTTTTTTGCATCTTTGTACGACCATTTTTCGCTGAGATACGCCACACACGATTTCGACCCCCTTAAGAGTGACAAGATTTGCCGAAAGATCTCGAAACTAGAAACTTCAAGCTTCAAAATGCTTTTTTTTGCATCCCGATACGACCATTTTTCGCAGAGATACGCCCCAAACAATTGCACCCCCTTAAGGGTAAAAATTTTCGCCGATGGATCGCGAGACTAGAGACTTCAAGCTTCAAAATGCTTCTTTTCGCATCTCGATACGACCATTTTTCGCAGAGATACACAAAAAGCCACCTCACCCCCTTAAGAATGTGAATTTTTTCCGCGGGGTATAGAAACTAGAGGCCTTAAGCTTCAAAATGCTTTTTTTGCGATCTCGATACGACCATTATTAGCGGAGATACAGCACTTTGAAAAATTCGGTCTAAACCCAAACACACCCAAACAAACCCAAACAAACCCAAACAAACCCAAACGCTAACCCCAACAAACCCAAACAAACCCAAACGCTAACCCAAACAGCCCCAAACACGCCCATATATATAGATATACACCAATGTAAAAAAATTCCGAAAAAAAATATTATTTTTCGTGTTCTTTGAAGCGCTGTATCTCGGTGAAAAATGGTCGTATCGAGATCGCAAAAAAAGCAAATTGAAGCTCCGAGTCTCTAGTTTCGATATCTTCGGACAAAAATTTTTTTCAACCTACGGTTATTTTGCGTTCGTGAGAAATAGCAAGAGACACAAATTTTCCATTTATTTTCCATTTTCAAGGGTCCACCGGCTCGGGAAAATGTTTTCTAGTTCATTGGGTGTATTGGCGAGTTAGCTTGGTTCTTCTCCCGCAATTTCCTTTTTTGTTATTCTCTCTACAACATTTTTTTGCCGAGATATGCGACTTTGAACGATAGAGAATCCTTTTTTCGTTGATCATCGATATCTCAGCAACGAATAATCGCGCAGGGAATTAAAGAGCCGTTTTGAAAACTCGAATACATCTCCTACGGGTCCATCTCGTTGATTTTTGGTAAAAAAAAATTTCCCGAACATTAACGACAACTTCAAATTATACAACATACCATCATCATAAAAATGAGAAGGCCAATTTTTCATCGAATTTGTTCACGACGTTGCATTGGCTATTTTTCGAATTCGAGAAAAAATACAAATTACGAAGAGTTTCAAAAACAAAATTTTCGTTTTTTTTTTTCTTCTTTAAATCCCTTCTCAGTGCACTTCTACACATTCGAAGGTGCTTATGTTCCAAGTTTCAATTTGATACACGCAAGAAATCTCATTTGCCATGCAAACTTTTACGACTAATTTCGCCCTCTCAAGAGTGAAATTTTTTCGCCAAAAGATCTCGAAACTAGACACTCTAAGCTTCAAAATGCTTTTTTTTGCATCTTTGTACGACCATTTTTCGCTGAGATACGCCACACACGATTTCGACCCCCTTAAGAGTGACAAGTTTTGCCGAAAGATCTCGAAACTAGAAACTTCAAGCTTCAAAATGCTTTTTTTTGCATCCCGATACGACCATTTTTCGCAGAGATACGCCCCAAACAATTGCACCCCCTTAAGGGTAAAAATTTTCGCCGATGGATCGCGAGACTAGAGACTTCAAGCTTCAAAATGCTTCTTTTCGCATCTCGATACGACCATTTTTCGCAGAGATACACAAAAAGCCACCTCACCCCCTTAAGAATGTGAATTTTTTCCGCGGGGTATAGAAACTAGAGGCCTTAAGCTTCAAAATGCTTTTTTTGCGATCTCGATACGACCATTATTAGCGGAGATACAGCACTTTGAAAAATTCGGTCTAAACCCAAACACACCCAAACAAACCCAAACAAACCCAAACAAACCCAAACGCTAACCCAAACAAACCCAAACAAACCCAAACAAACCCAAACAAACCCAAACGCTAACCCAAACAGCCCCAAACACGCCCATATATATAGATATACACCAATGTAAAAAAATTCCGAAAAAAAATATTATTTTTCGTGTTCTTTGAAGCGCTGTATCTCGGTGAAAAATGGTCGTATCGAGATCGCAAAAAAAGCAAATTGAAGCTCCGAGTCTCTAGTTTCGATATCTTCGGACAAAAATTTTTTTCAACCTACGGTTATTTTGCGTTCGTGAGAAATAGCAAGAGACACAAATTTTCCATTTATTTTCCATTTTCAAGGGTCCACCGGCTCGGGAAAATGTTTTCTAGTTCATTGGGTGTATTGGCGAGTTAGCTTGGTTCTTCTCCCGCAATTTCCTTTTTTGTTATTCTCTCTACAACATTTTTTTGCCGAGATATGCGACTTTGAATGATAGAGAATCCTTTTTTCGTTGATCATCGATATCTCAGCAACGAATAATCGCGCAGGGAATTAAAGAGCCGTTTTGAAAACTCGAATACATCTCCTACGGGTCCATCTCGTTGATTTTTGGTAAAAAAAAATTTCCCGAACATTAACGACAACTTCAAATTATACAACATACCATCATCATAAAAATGAGAAGGCCAATTTTTCATCGAATTTGTTCACGACGTTGCATTGGCTATTTTTCGAATTCGAGAAAAAATACAAATTACGAAGAGTTTTAAAAACAAAATTTTCGTTTTTTTTTTCTTCTTTAAATCCCTTCTCAGTGCACTTCTACACATTCGAAGGTGCTTATGTTCCAAGTTTCAATTTGATACACGCAAGAAATCTCATTTGCCATGCAAACTTTTACGACTAATTTCGCCCTCTCAAGAGTGAAATTTTTTCGCCAAAAGATCTCGAAACTAGAGACTCTAAGCTTCAAAATGCTTTTTTTTGCATCTTTGTACGACCATTTTTCGCTGAGATACGCCACACACGATTTCGACCCCCTTAAGAGCGACAATTTTTGCCGAAAGATCTCGAAACTAGAAACTTCAAGCTTCAAAATGCTTTTTTTGCATCCCGATACGACCATTTTTCGCAGAGATACGCCCCAAACAATTGCACCCCCTTAAGGGTAAAAATTTTCGCCGATGGATCGCGAGACTAGAGACTTCAAGCTTCAAAATGCTTCTTTTCGCATCTCGATACGACCATTTTTCGCAGAGATACACAAAAAGCCACCTCACCCCCTTAAGAATGTGAATTTTTTCCGCGGGGTATAGAAACTAGAGGCCTTAAGCTTCAAAATGCTTTTTTTGCGATCTCGATACGACCATTATTAGCGGAGATACAGCACTTTGAAAAATTCGGTCTAAACCCAAACACACCCAAACAAACCCAAACAAACCCAAACAAACCCAAACGCTAACCCAAACAAACCCAAACAAACCCAAACAAACCCAAACGCTAACCCAAACAGCCCCAAACACGCCCATATATATAGATATACACCAATGTAAAAAAATTCCGAAAAAAAATATTATTTTTCGTGTTCTTTGAAGCGCTGTATCTCGGTGAAAAATGGTCGTATCGAGATCGCAAAAAAAGCAAATTGAAGCTCCGAGTCTCTAGTTTCGATATCTTCGGACAAAAATTTTTTTCAACCTACGGTTATTTTGCGTTCGTGAGAAATAGCAAGAGACACAAATTTTCCATTTATTTTCCATTTTCAAGGGTCCACCGGCTCGGGAAAATGTTTTCTAGTTCATTGGGTGTATTGGCGAGTTAGCTTGGTTCTTCTCCCGCAATTTCCTTTTTTGTTATTCTCTCTACAACATTTTTTTGCCGAGATATGCGACTTTGAACGATAGAGAATCCTTTTTTCGTTGATCATCGATATCTCAGCAACGAATAATCGCGCAGGGAATTAAAGAGCCGTTTTGAAAACTCGAATACATCTCCTACGGGTCCATCTCGTTGATTTTTGGTAAAAAAAAATTTCCCGAACATTAACGACAACTTCAAATTATACAACATACCATCATCATAAAAATGAGAAGGCCAATTTTTCATCGAATTTGTTCACGACGTTGCATTGGCTATTTTTCGAATTCGAGAAAAAATACAAATTACGAAGAGTTTCAAAAACAAAATTTTCGTTTTTTTTTTCTTCTTTAAATCCCTTCTCAGTGCACTTCTACACATTCGAAGGTGCTTATGTTCCAAGTTTCAATTTGATACACGCAAGAAATCTCATTTGCCATGCAAACTTTTACGACTAATTTCGCCCTCTCAAGAGTGAAATTTTTTCGCCAAAAGATCTCGAAACTAGACACTCTAAGCTTCAAAATGCTTTTTTTTGCATCTTTGTACGACCATTTTTCGCTGAGATACGCCACACACGATTTCGACCCCCTTAAGAGTGACAAGTTTTGCCGAAAGATCTCGAAACTAGAAACTTCAAGCTTCAAAATGCTTTTTTTTGCATCCCGATACGACCATTTTTCGCAGAGATACGCCCCAAACAATTGCACCCCCTTAAGGGTAAAAATTTTCGCCGATGGATCGCGAGACTAGAGACTTCAAGCTTCAAAATGCTTCTTTTTGCATCTCGATACGACCATTTTTCGCAGAGATACACAAAAAGCCACCTCACCCCCTTAAGACTGTCAATTTTTCCGCGGGATATAGAAACTAGAGTCCTTAAGCTTCAAAATGCTTTTTTTGCGATCTCGATACGACCATTATTCGCGGAGATACGGCACTTTGAAAAATACGGGCTAAACCCAAACAAACCCAAACAAACCCCATTTTGACCCCCTTAAGAGGGACAATTTTTGCCGAAAGTTTTCGAAACTAGAGACTTCAAGCTTCAAAATGCTTTTTTTTTCATCTCGATACGACCATTTTTCGCAGAGATACACCCCAAACAACTTCACCTCCTTAAGAGTAAAAATTTTTGCCGAACAACGGCGAGCCTAGAAACTTTTTGCACCTCGGTACGAAAATTCTTCGCAGACATACACACAAAACCACCTCACCCCCTTAAGAATGTCAATTTTTTCCACGGGATATAGAAACTAGAGGCCTGAAGCTACAAAATGCTTTTTTTGCGATCTCGATACGACCATTATTCGCAGAGATACAGCACTTTGAAAAATACGCGCAAACCCAAACAAACCCATACAAACCCAAACACGCCAATCTGATCGAAAAACTCGCAAATATATATATAGATATACCCCAATGTAAAAAAATTCCGAAAAAAAAATTATTTTTCGGC